>CM055904.1:20889679-21187179 GCA_029582155.1 Panopea generosa
GTTAACCAATACTCTAGCGCACCCCATCTCCGCAAGTAACTGATTACTTTCCCACTTGAATCAGCGGTGAGAGACGAATGAAAATGAGACGCAATATCGTGTATCAACCATCACGGATATTGTTGCCGGACGGAGATTCGAACTCACGAGCCCTGGATTGATAGTCAGACGCACTGCTTTAAATGCTAAGAATCTTCTAGTACCATTTTTCAAGTATTTGGTAATACCCGACCGGGGATTGAACTCCTGAGATTCCGCATACGAGGCGGACGCTCTATCACTAGACCACCGCTGCGGTTGTCACAAATATTTGCATTACTAATTTGCATGTTATTCATATATTTGGCATGACTTCAAGTCCGTGTAGTCGTAAACCGTGTAATGATTTACTGTAATAAGTAATTAAGAGAACTACTTTTTTGTAGTTGAGGTAAACGTTGCCAAAGTTTAGTGAGATTTATTAAGTACATTCTCTAAAGCGATACATGTGCTCGACATTCATCTGCGTGTCAAGTGTATTTGATTTTAGGATTGTATTTTCTCAGCAGTACAGTATTGTAAATAATGTACATACGAAAGTATGGTCATTTTTTTTAAAAGTACTATCATAAAGGCCCACAGTCATATTGTAACCTCTATGAAAAGTTTATGTCGCCTGTGATGGTTTAGAACGGTAGTGATTAAAGATGAACACTTGGTGTAAAGTTCAGCCATTGTATTTAAATTTGTATATTCAATAAACGTACTTTTACAACATAAACATTCGTTTAGTAAATAACAGTTTATACGCATTCATATAATCATATAAGTGTAACAGGAGAAACACTTGTAGTTGAAGAAAATACATCGTATATCCGCCGATATACACTATAGTAATATAGTACATAGTTGCATAGTCTAATTAATATACATATCTGAAGTGGTAATTGTTCCTGTTTAAGTTAAAATGATAAAAAGTTAGTTAGAAGTCCTGCTTAGGCTTTAAGTGTTATGCACGTCCGCATATCCGCGCGTCGCGTCTGGGGACCGAAACGCTGCATTACTTAAGAACTACATTGTGAATGTTGAAACTCGAAAACTAAACAACGAAACTAAAGTACGCTGCGACTAATTTCTAACCTATTAACTCCTATTTCATAACTTAAAAGTGTTTATTGCGCTTTTATAAAATTAATTAAAAAACAATACATTTTGGTGGGTCTTTTTTAATCTTGGCAACACTCCACTAGTAATAAGTTTTGAATTGATATCAGCCGCATGGATTAAACAAGAACAGATAAGTTGTCTTCACATGAATACGATAAAGTGGATAGATTTTGCTAGAAATGTACCCGGCAGATAAAATAAGTACATTTAACCATGATTTTACACACAAAAAAAATATTTTAAAATTTGAATAAAACGATTTGCATGTAAGTTCACTGTAAGATGTAACATTAGTTGTAACATTATGATGCTCAACTGTTCCTATTTTAGGATTAAAATCATCGATAATGAATATTTTTGGGCCATTTTATTGTCCGCGAAGCTCGAAGCTTCTCGGTAACTTTAAATTAGACTACATTCAAACCTGTGTAAGCGGCCAACTCTATTAAGCAACCACATTTGCTATTTCCCATTTCTATGCTTTCAGAGCAAATTAACCTGTATTAAGCAACAACCTGTCTTTAAATGCCACTTTTGCTCCATCCGTTAATTGGCTGCTTAAGACAGGGTTGACTGTACTTTTATCACCGATGGAAGTTCTTTACACTTTCTAACTGCTTTAGATAAAACGTTTACGTTCTTTTTTTCTTTTCTTTTCATTTTTTTGAATTAGGACTAGCGCCATTTTAAACACATTTCAGGTTATATATGGCATATCCAGTTTTATCAATGAAGGAAGAACTCAGAATAAATCTGAGTTGAACCTTCGTTCTTCTGCAAGTAACTGGCAAACTTTCTCACATAAAGTTTTCGGAGCGCCTTAGACTACTCGGCCACAGAGGACCCCGATTATTTTTTTCATGTTAGTATTAAAAAAAGTAAAAGGAGAGTTAGTATAGTTAATAGCGTGTTGGCCACACGCACCAAAGGTTGCCGAGTTCGATTCCCAGCTCGACACGATGCCGCTTTGAAAAAACAGCACTCGGTACTTGTTTTACCCAGGAGGCGGACTCGAGAGCGGTTCGTATAAGTATTGAGCTTTCCTTTCAATCGAACTAGACCGCAGCGTGCTAAAGCGTCCTCCTCGCATGCGGAAGGTCGTTGGTTCGATCCCCGGTCGGGTCATACCAAAGACTTCAAAAATGTACTAGAAGTTTCCTCGCCTGACGCTCAGCATTTAGAGGAGAGTTCTAGGTCTGGTCGGCCCGGTGTCAGTATAATATGACTGGGTGGGGTATCATACCATGTGTCTGCGGCATGATACTCAAGTGTGGCAGCGCTCCGAATACGGTCTCAAGTGGACGCGGTCGCAATATGACTGAAAATATTGTTGAAAGCGACGCTAAACACCATACAATAACAATAACTTAATCAAACTTAAATACATCAACATAAACTATAAATAGAAATATACGCATTAAACCTCGCAATAATTGGCTACATTGCAATCTCATTAAAATCAGATGAACTTTAAGCTTCCATACTTTACTTTGCGTAGAGTATGGACTCTTCAAAGTTGATCTGGTTTTAATGATATTGGTCACATTGGAACATTGACGTTTTTCAAGTGCTGGTTTTATAACTACTACGGCAAGCGTCACCGCTACAAACTACCAGTAAAACACTTCTAGTTTTATGGCAATCAAGGAAATTCGGTAAAAGGGTGTCAAACTGAAGTGAGTTTGTTGTTCACCGTTTCTCTTTCGGTATTGAACTTGAAACTAGACCTATCAATAACTTCAAAAATGCATCACCTACATGTATAACTTTCTGTTTAGTAATGGTGGAAACTTTATTGAATCACAAAAAGGCAGGTCCATTTCGAAGACAATGGTTGATTCCGTCCTTTTAGTTTATCTTATTTATGAGAAATTCGTTCATACACAGGTCGGCTTTTTCTGTTTTATTCGTCATTGTTTTAGTATAACCTGTTATTGGCCAATGTTTGACTTAATCGCGATTTTTTTTTTTTTTCTAGAGTACAAATTATATCTGCACAGTATGAAGGCACATAAACTGGTAGTTTGACCAGCTTATTCTGTATTTTTTAAAGATAATGCAGTGACATCCCTCATTTATTTTAAAAAAATACGTCCTCAAAAGCTCATAAATACATCCATCTGTTGGAATCCTATAAAAGTCACTTTTTTCACACCAGTGATGTCTTATTGCAGTATGTGCGATGCTGGCCTTTGCTTTACTCATCTGCGGCAAGAAAGCAAAGCCTATATGAACCATTTTGAAAATATTTCACACAAAATTACATTTTGTAAACGAAATAATCATGCTACTCTGGCAAAAAAATTTGTAATAAAACGGTTTAGACTGATTGCAGTAGAAATGCGATTGTCAGCGTACCAACAGTGTCGGTTTTCACAATTGTGTTACATGTACATGCGTATATACCTATGTTGTTTTATTTTTTCAGCGGCAGCACCTGTGTGTTCTCCGTCAAGTTATTCTGTTTCTGTCGGCATTAATACGACCACCGGCACCACATTGACATCGTTGACGTGTACAGACGCTGACGTCGGTGAAACTATCACATACTCTATTGATAGCACATCAGGTATGGATGTTATTCAAACAAATGTCAGCGTATAGTCACGTGATTTCGGTACATATTTTGTTAACCTGTTTTAAGCGAGACGGTACCGCAATGTATAGAGAGTTGGCCGCTCAAAGGTTGCGGGTTCGATCCTAAGCCCGATTCGATGCCTCTCATAAAACAACACTCTGTACTGGTTCTACACAGGTAGCGGACCCGAGAGCGGTTCATATAAGCTCTGAGCTTTGCGGCACCCTAAGTGTAACAAAACCCTTATTTTTACGCTAAGGGCTAAGGGTCATAACCGCAACCTTAGTGTAACAAAACCCTTAATTGTTACACTAAGGGCTAAGGGTCATAACCGCAACCTTAGTGTAACAAAACCCTTAATTGTTACACTAAGGGCTAAGGGTCATAACCGCAACCTTAGTGTAACAAAACCCTTAATTGTTACACTAAGGTCTTAGGGTCATAACCGCAACCTTAGTGTAACAAAACCCTTAATTGTTACACTAAGGGCTAAGGGTCATAGCCGCAACCTTAGTGTAACAAAACCCTTAATTGTTACACTAAGGGCTAAGGGTCATAGCCGCAACCTTAGTGTAACAAAACCCTTAATTGTTACACTAAGGTCTTAGGGTCATAACCGCAACCTTAGTGTAACAAAACCCTTAATTGTTACACTAAGGGCTAAGGGTCATAACCGCAACCTTAGTGTAACAAAACCCTTAATTGTTACACTAAGGGCTAAGGATCATAATTGCAACCCTTGCACAGTGTACAAAAATGGGTTTTATTACAATTAGGGTTACAGTTGCGACCCTTGGTGTAACAATTGTCACGCTGTTACACTATTTTGTTGCACTATTTGGTCAATGTTTTCAAAGGCTCTAGTGTTCGTCTTGTTTCAGATGGGTATACGTACTTCAGCATGACGGGAGCAAACGTTGTTCTCGCAAACCGGCTTGACGTAGAGTACGGTCTGGTCACGTGGACGGTGCGGGTGTTGGCTGTCGATGACAATGTAACACCAACTACAGGTTTGTGGACAACAGCAATTATTGTTTGTATCTTGGTGGTCAAGCCTTCTTTACAAGACCATGTGAGGTATGTTACGGCGATCATGTCAGCGCACCTATATAATAATCTTGGGATTCACTAAACAGCAATTATTTTGCCACATATTTTCAAGGCCGTAAAAGGTTCATGAACACTCATAACCGAGACTATGGTAGGGCAGAGATTCGAGTTCACAGCCTCTGTATTGTGGAACCCGCAGCGGTGGTCGAAGGGTAGAGCATCCTCCTCGCATGGGTTCGATCTCCGGCCGGGTCATACCCAAATATTTGAAAAATGGTACAAGAAGCTTCCTCGTTAGGCGCTCAGTATTTAGAGGATAGTTCTAGGTCTTGTTGGCACTGTGTCAGTATAAGTGATTTGATTGGGTATCATACCATGCGTAACAGAACTTAGAATACCGTCTGAAGTAGTCACAGTTGCGATATAGCTGAAAATGTGTTAAAAGCGACGCTAAACACCATACAATACAAATATAGTTTACTCTCAAATGAAATAATCAGACTCAGAAATGAACTCCCGCCATCCAACCCCATTTCAACTTGTTTGGCTATTTGTTGTTCATGCATAATTTAGGAATGTCTTGTAAATAAGATAAACGTAGGTATGAAGAAGATTCGGTTATTTTAGTTCTCAACATATTTTAATTAATTAAAGTTGATAACGGTGACCACCAACTCATCACATCAAAGAAATTAGCTTAGAAAGAAATAATGATAAATTGATGTTGAAAGCTTAATATTCAACATGCATTTCATTAGAGTTACTTTTGTTTTGTTTGACTATATACCGTTATTCAGTTATATGCCATCGAGGGCTAACCGGCGATCAGTTAGCCTAACCACTCTTTGCTGCGGTCCTGGAAGGTTAACTAGGACAAACGCACACCCATCTCCACGAGTAACTGATAATGTTCCTGCTTGAATCAGTGGTGAGAGACAAATGGCAATGAGACACAATAGCGTGTACGAATTATCACAGAGGCAGTGGTTGAATGGGGATTCTAACTCACGACCCCTTGACTGATAGTCAGACGCGTTATAGGCAGAGCTAACCCGGCCCGGCTGTATTCAATTAGGAAGAGAGAAAAAAAACATGATAATATACTATCAAGGTGCGAAGGAAGTTCTATGAAATATAATTTATATAGTTTTACATGTACTTTCACCGACAGGTACAGCAACAGTATCGTTCACGACGTTCCAATCCACCACCACGACCACGACAACGCCTGCACCCCCGGGTTATAGCTGGTTTGACGCACAGGCCAATGTCATACTGCTGGGCGTGGTGGCCGGTCTCACAGCGTTCATTACTGGTACCAGTATTGTTCTAGTTTAAACTACATTCCTTCTCGTGCATTTCGTGAGTTACTTGAATATATGTGTGAGTATATGAGTACTGTCGACCAGCATGGTCAATAGGTAGAACGCCAGGCCTAAGACAGCCGAGTCCTACGTGCGATTCCAGCCGCTACCGGAAAACATTAAGCAAGTCGGTTTATACGAAATAACTTAATACCGGTTCGTTCAACGAATATAATTTTAAGGTGTAAGCATTTCGTCTCGCAATCGATGTAACATTTAACTAGTCTAGACTGATTTAAGTGACCTATAATAATTCTTCCAATCGGTGCAAAAATGTACCACGAACCTTCATATTTTATATACACTTGGTACCTTAATGCAACAGGGAATTGTTTGTTACATAAATATAGAAATCCCTAATCCATTCATTGTAATTATTATTTCTCCAAACACCATGCAAAATTACACGTATCCATGTAGCTTGCCCACATGCTCTGATATACGCCGACATAACCCTTTTTATCTTTGCTGATATTGGCTCGAGAGGTATTAGGGACTGGGACAGGGTACTTTTGTGTCGAAAGTTTTTGTCTTGTTTATTTCCAGGTTTCTGCGTTTTAATGTGTTTCCGGTTCCACCGTATCGGGACGTGCTTACCCTCTAGCTTCCCGGAATATGGACAGTGTCGAGCAAGTTTCACGAGACAGTGCGACTGCTGCCCGATGTAAGTCAATAAACGCTTCTGCTTTGTTTGTCGTTTTGATTTTGAAAGGGGGAGGGACGAAGCGACTTGTCTGTTAGATGACATTTAAACATCTGTTTGTTTACGTATCTTTTAAACGACATGTGTGGTCCTCTGTGGCCGAGTGGTCCAAGGCTCCGTCTCAAGATAGCTGACCTCTCACCACTAAGGTCGTACATTCGAGTCCAAATCGCTCCGAAAACTTTATTTAAGAAAGTTTGCCATTTACTTGCGAAAGAACGGTGATTCTACTCTGATTCATTCTGAGGTCTTCTTCCACCAATAAAACTGGATATGTCATACATGTATAACCTGAAATATATTGAAAATAGCGTTGTACAAAAATGAATACATATCAATCGTGTAACTTTTAGACGATGTGTAAAATGTATATAGTTATATAAGATTGAATATAAATTGTGTATACATGATTTCTACTGTAAATATATATAAATTTATAAATGTAAAATGACATGTAAATTGCGTATCTGTATATACATAATATACTATATATAATTCGAAGAAAACTACAAATTATGTATACTCTTTATAACATGCGAAATGATTGTTTCAAATATTCAAGTGATCTAAATGAGCGATTTTTTATCACCAGACCATGTGATTTCTACGCAGCTGAAAAGGACGAACCGTTGGTGGGAGAATCGCGACAGAGTAGACACATGATACCTCTTCCAGAACCAATCACGTAAGTTCACAAATCCTCCAAACAATCAAAAGGACTGGTATACAAATATCTCTCATGGAACTATATCAGTATAAGTCACACAACCTTTCCTAATCCAATACATAAGTACATAAAACCTTTCAATGTGTCAAAGATATAAGTACACACAACATCTCCAAATCAAATACCTAAGTACACAAAACCTTTCAATGTGTCAAAGATATAAGTACACACAACATCTCCAAATCCAATACCTAAGTACACAAAACCTTTCAATGTGTCAATGATATAAGTACACACAACATCTCCGAATCCAATACATAAGAACACAAAACCTTTCAATGAGCCCTCTCCAAATCCAATACATAAGTACACAAAACCCTTCAAAGAGCCAATTGTATAAGTACATACAACCCCTCCAAACCCAATACCTAAGTACACAACACCTTTCAATGAGCCCTCTCCAAATCCAATACATAAGTACATGGGCCAATTGTATAAGTATACACAACCTCTCCAAATCCAATACCTAAGTACACAAAACCCTTCAAAGAACCAATTGTATAAGTACATACAACCCCTCCAAACCCAATACCTAAGTACACAAAACCTTTCAATGAGCCCTCTCCAAATGCAATACATAAGTACATGTACATGGGCCAATTGTATTAGTATACACAACCTCTCCAAATCCAATACCTAAGTACACAAAACCCTTCAAAGAACCAATTGTATAAGTACACACAACCCCTCTAAATCCAATACCTAAGTACACAAAACCTTTCAAAGAACCAATTGTATAAGTACACACAACCCCTCGTAATCCAATACCTAAGAACACAAAACCTTTCAAACAGCCATTTTTGTAAGTACAAGCAACCCTTACACCTCCAATACCTTAGTACACAAAAGCTATCGATGAGCCAATTTTATAAGTACACACAACCTCTCCAAATCCTAAACCTAAGTACACAAAACCTTTCAATGAGCCCTCTCCAAATCCAATACATAAGTACATGTACATGGGCCAATTGTATAAGTATACACAACCTCTCCAAATCCAATACCTAAGTACACAAAACCTTTCAAAGAACCAATTGTATAAGTACACACAACCCCTCCAAATCCAATACCTAAGAACACAAAACCTTTCAAACAGCCATTTTTGTAAGTACAAGCAACCCCTACACCTCCAATACCTTAGCACACAAAAGCTATCGATGAGCCAATTTTATAAGTACACACAACATTTCCAATTCCAATACCTAAGTACACAAAACCTTTCCAAACCCAATACCTAAGTACACAAAACCTTTCACTGAGCCAATTTTATAAGTACATACAACCTATACAAATACAATGCTAAATTCCACAAAACCTTTCAAAGAATATCTCACAGAAGCAATAACTTTAAGTACACAAAATCTTCACAAGAACCAGTGATTTAAATACACAAAACATCTCTCTATCTGATAACATACATGTATTCAAATGGGTGTTCCGTTCTATAGTTCCAAGCAGGTTAGACTAAATAACCAAACATGTTTTTCACATTACAGGACTCAACAGTTGTTTATTCCAAAGGAGCCCAGCCAGTTGCCAGACGAGTATATACCAGACCAACCACCAGGTACATCTTGTCACAAACTTAACTATTCAAACAGACAGGCGAATTACTGTTAAGAAAACTTCAAAAAATGTTTTGAATGCAAATGATCTTAATGAAAAAATCAAAGCACTTGAGTACTGATTGGGGCGGTAGTTGTTGTTTTTTGTAACAGACAACCAGGTTAGTTTGCACACGTTGAAGTAGAATAATCCCGATTACCATTGAATAATACTAATATAGGGTGTAAAATCTACATGTTCTGTGCTAAAGGTTAACCTTATTTTCGAATTAGTCAGAGGAGGTAATTGAATGTGTTGAATTTGAAAGTGTATTTGTCTGCTATATAGTAAGAATGTTAAAAACTCTTAAAATTGGCAATCGTCCAGCACCAACATATTTGTTCAACTCAATGATATGAGATTTATATATACAACTCAACTCCGTGATATTCCGTGAAATGCCAAGCTTTCTATCATATAAGATTTATCAAAGCTCTCTGAACCTAGCACGTTCAAATTCTACTTTGATATATTCATTTACTATTTTTTTTATTGATTTCTCTAGAGCAACAGTGGAATATTTAGTTAAAAACGCGAAAAGTGGAATTGTGTCTATCGACATTAATAGCTATTTTTAAAACTTGTATTTTCCATAACCCTAAAACGCCCCTCATAAACGGGACTGCAGTTGCCAAAAATGTTAAGGAGCCGACTTTTAGACACATCTGGGTGTTTGTGTATTTTAACCGTTAAATATGTTAACATGGAAACAATAAAGAGTTGCAATTATTGTTAATATATGAAACATTTATGAAATAATAAAAAACTACCACTGATAGTATACATTACTCGATCAACCTCGAATTATTTTCAGAGATATAAGTCGACAACCTTTACTTTATTTTAAAACATTTGGGATAACTCGCCAGTCAGACGATCGCCTTTATTGGTTAGATCGCATGAGTGACCGAACCCTATATAATGGCGAGTTAAGAAATTGACTCTGGGCGCTGCCATATTGAAACGTCACGATCACGTGTTAAAAACACGGCATTCGCCATATGAAGGTCGCCATTGTTTTTCTAAACAGTGCGTAATGGGAATGTACAAACCGCTACTGATATTAAAACCTGGTCATGTTCCGACCACTTTACGGCCAAGAGGAAAATTCAAATGCGGTGTTTGTAATAATTGAATGTGACGTTTTAATGCACTAATTGAGATAGCTATGAATTGTTATTTGCATATTTAATCAGGAAAGAAAAATGATAATGCCTTCAAGCAAGAAATTTTCTAAAATTCCTTGCGTAAATGAGGTTTTGAAACTTATCTTTTTGACAATTTATCGCCGTTTCTTACAGATTCCTTCCGAGTTAATGTAAATAATTTTCAAATAGCGATGTGTTTACTCAATTATTATAATATTTTGAACCCATAACAATGAAAATAATAACAAAATAAAACAGCTACAGTTGTTTATTTTATTCGACACAACAGAAATATAAAGATATAAGTGTAAAGTGTTACATATTTTCAGCATGTCGTCAGAATTAGATATATCGCCGAATGCACAAGTTTTGGAAAAACAGTAATTTTTAACTGTTGTTTTTAAAAATGATATATCCAAAAATTGATTTAAAATATGGATACGAATTATTTTAAAATATATTATTATCACAGTAGTCAATTGTATAGAACATAGCAGTAAGTACGTTAGACAATATATAAGGTAAGTTTTGTTTTCTAAATATGCAAATGACAATACATAATGATTGAGATCAGTACAGTTAAACATAAAAGTTACTATCAGGCACACTTGCGTCCGGGAATTCGCTGTGTCAACCGGAACCTTGTCGGGATTTGGTATCACCCGTGTATTTAGTACCCTGTACACGGAACCAAACTTACACATCCATTCGCTTTAAATGCCAATTCGTTTATAAGACATAACCATTGGATGCTTTTTAAAAGCAGCCAACTTGTTTCTTGTTGGGACTCGCTCTTACGTCGGTTCAATGGAGAAAAAGATGTTATTTTATCAGCCATTTCAACAGCTGACAAAATATGTAAACAATAAATTTGACGGGTTTCAACTTTACTTTTATTTTATAAAATAAGTGCGCGATCGATCAAACTAGACGCAGTATACTTATTATTGTTGACGGGTTTTAACTTTACTTCCTTTTTTAAAGAATGAACTCTAGATCAAAAACAATTGGACGCAGTCTTCTGATTTAAATATTTAATACAAGTCATTGACAATCATGCTGCTAGGGGGTAATTTGACACGAGAAGCAAAAGAAATTGGGTAAAATTGACAAGAACTCGTTATTTTTACCTGAAAATGAATACAATAAGTAATTTTCTCAACTTAAAAACCACTCACAAAAAATGCCAGCTTAAGTAAGTTCAACAAGCATTTTCAAAATACAGCTCGCATTTTGCGTGTTGCGAGTGCTTAAATTCGAGCCCTGAATAGTACTCTCTGATGAGCTTATTAAAACATTTTTCACATTTCTAAGTATAACAAGGGCAGTAGTTTTGCTTAAAACGCAGTTATCTCTCTTGTATCTCTAATGGAAGTGGAAACAATTGTGATGGTCCATTGATGTATGACCAGTAGTAACTGAGATGTTAGCTTGCTACAAAACTTCAACCAAGTTTTCTGAATATTAAAGGGACAATAATGCTACATTATCTAAACAATTAAGTTGTCCCACTTGTCCCATTGTCTCCCTTTCAGAACAGTTATGGACACACATGTAAGTTAAGTTTCAGTGATGTTTGACTAAAAATGATTGAGACAGAAGCTTGTTATATGTATGAGTAATAGTTACTGAGATAGAAGTTGGTTGTAAAGCTTGTGTCAAAATGTCTAAGAATAAAAGGGGCCATAATTCTGTCTATAATTAAAAGTGAGGGATCATACGTGTCCCCTTGATTGCTGTAAAGGATGGTGAACACACATGTGAAGTGTAAATAGATAGTAGGTGCTAAAAACTTTTACCAAATTGTCCAAGAATAAAATGGTGTCATGCTTCTGACTAAATTGAAACTGTGTTGTCTCACTTGTAGCCTCAAGGAGTCCCCTCAAGTTACTGTTATGGCAGGGAACACACATGTGAAGTTTCATTGATGTAAAGGCTAGTAGTAACTGAGATGCAAGCTTGCTGAAATACTTTAACTGAAGTTTTTGGTTAAGTCGCATGAGCGACCGAACCCTATATAAGGGTGAGTTAAGAAATTGACTCTGGGCGCTGCCATATTGAAACGTCACGATCACGTGTTAAAAACACGGCGTCGCCACATTGAAGTCGCCATTGTTTTTCTAAACAGTGCATCATGGGAATGTACAAACCGCTATTGATATTAAAACCTAGTCATGTTCCGACCACTTTCCGGCTATAAGGAAGATTCAAATGCGGTGTGTGTAATAATTGATTGTGACGTCTTAATGCACTAATTGACATCACCATGATTTGATATTTGCATATTTAATCAGTGAAAAAAATGATAATGCCTTAAATCAAGGAATTTTCTAAAACTCCTTGCTTTAATGAGGTCTTGAAACTTATCTTTTTTGACAATTTATCAGAGTCCTCCGTGGCCGAGTGGTCTAAGGCGCCGTCTCAAGATCACTAACCTCTCACCGCTATGGTCGTAGGTTTGAGTCCCGCTCGCTCCAAAAACTTTATGTGAGAAAGTTTCTAGTTACTTGCGGAAGGACGGTGGTTCTACTCAGTCTGACTCAGTCTGACTCAGTCTGAGGTCTTCCTCCACCTTTAAAACTGGATATGCCATATATAACCTGAAATGTGTTGAAAATGGCGTTAAACCCCATTCAAAAAAAAAAATTGACAATTTATCGCCGTTTCTGACAGATTCCTACCGAGTTAATGAAAATAATTTTCAAATAACGATGTATTTACTCAATTATTATAATATGCTGAACCCATAACAATTGAAATAATGATAAAATTAAACAGCTACAGTTGTTTATTTCATTCGATACAACAGAAATATAAAGATAGTTTACCGGTGTGACATATGTTAAGCACGTCGTCAGAATCTGATATATCGCCGAATGCACAAGTTTTGGAAAAACAGTAATTTTTAACTGTTGTTTTTAAAAATACTATATCCACAAATTAATTTAAAATATGGATACGAATTAATTTAAGATATATTATTATCGCAGTAGTAAATTGTATAGAACATAGCAGGAAGTACGTTAGACAATATATAAGGTAAGTTTTTTTTTAAATATGCAAATGGTAATACATAATGATTGAGATCAGTACATTTAAACATCAAAGTTACTATCAGGCACACCTGCAGCCGGGATTTCGCTGTGTCAGCCGGAATCTTGTCGGGATTTGGTATCACCTGTGTATTTAGTACCCTGTACAAGGAACAAAACTTACACATTCATTCATTCATTCACTTTAATTGCCACATCGTTTATAAGACCTAACCATTGGATGGTTTTTAAAAGCAGCCAACTTGTTAGAACGAGTATTGATTGGCGATTTATCCGATAATTTCTATGTTGATTGTTTATCAGTATAACGGGCAGATCGAGAAACCTTTCCTTCCCTGTACAAGTGTTTAAAATGATAGAAAATAGGCAAAAGCAAACTCCGAAAACTGTCTATTTTCCAATAAAGCACATTATTTAGCCATCCAGACAAAATGGAAAGAAAATAAATATATCACCAGCACAATCACAAACTGAATAATTCCATTAAAAGCTTTTGCCCCAAACTGTTAAGTTGTCTGTATGCGGTGGCGAACACACATGAGTACGCGGTGGCGAACACACGTGAATTTATGTTATGGAGTAGTGAAATAAATCGGAAGTGCCCGCTTCAGGTAACATGTTCTATATAGAGATGAACCACCGGTGATTTCAAGTGGGTATGAAAAAAAAAAATTATTTGCAAAAAGTGCAAAGGCGTATTTTTTTTAAATTGCACCGCTCCATACCATAATTATCTTAGTCGAGCTCAAAACGCCGTTTCACTTTTTGCAAAAAAAATTAAGTTTTGCTTGGTCACTTTATATTACTGTGGTTTGACGGCGTTCGTTTTTGTTACGTGAATTTTCATGAAAGGTTAAGGAAGTTATCTGCAAAATTGTACTGCTTCCTCACACACTGCTAACACACATAAAACCTCAGTCATCAACGCGGTAACCATAAAGATTCGAATTTAAACGTTTACACCGAGTACATATTAATGAATTTGCTATAAATTATTGTGCGTAACTATTATTTTTAGAACGATCCCACGTAGTGACACCTGTTGTCATGGGCAATGTGAACCTGTCAGATGTTGGATTCGACGGTATGAGATCTCCAGGATTCAATGCTCCGATGTTCACGCAATACGGAGGCACACGTGACCATCCACCGCCAAGATTTTGAAGTGATCTTCACGTTAGAAGTGATCCGCACGTAGAAGTGATCTACACGCAGAAGTGATCTGCATATAATACAAAGGATGTCAAATGATTAAATAATTAACAATTTTTATTTGTTATTGAGTATATGTGTATTGTTTAACTACTATTAAGGACACAATATAATTATATAAGTACATAATTATGTATAACTATACTGAAGGGAACAGCTAACCCGCCACCTGACATTTTATGTTTCTGACATTTCATATATTTTCTGAAAAAAAACAATGCAATTTCCTTGAAATTTTGACTTGAATAAGAAAAAAAACAACATTTAGATTACTTAAAAATACAAAATTGTCTGTTAATAGGATACACAACGTTTGATATAGCTACTCCATATTTTGACGACTATATTGGAAGTACGAAAATGCCTAGCGGTTTAGCTGTTCCGTTCAGTTTACTAGTATGAACATAACACATATATAAGTATATGGATTTAATTAATTAAAGGTTTGTATAGTTTATGTATTGTCTTCGGGGTGCTGGACATCCACGAAATGTCTGTGATGTTTCCGAAATGTTTGTATAATGTGTTCTTGTTAAACCTGTTTTATTTTGAATATCCAGAATTTGCAATTTCAGCACCTGAGTTTACATATTAGTATTTAACATTTCATTCTTTGTTCAGTGTGATGGCATTCGGCCAATATATATATTTAGTTTATTATATATCATTATGAATTGTTCAATCTGATTGGTTGCAAAAGTGAACAAAACTGGCCAATAGTTCCATGCTTTTGGTTAATAGTCATTTTCCTCCGATAAATACTTTTAACCATTCGCTACTTGAAATGTAGATGGTTGCATAATATGGACCAGGTCGATTCAGTCGGAATATTATCACATAGTTGATATAAACTGTTTAAGTATTTCATACATGACAATGTTTTCCAGTAGTTCAAATTATATACAGTTTCATTTCATTAGACAAAAAGTCCATAAAACTACGAAAAAATCCATTTGAATTGGAAATAAACCTGAATTAGATTGTTTCAACAGTCGCCGTGATATTTCTACTTAACGGAGGCACATTCTGTTTGTTTTTATACCAGAAAACAGAAAAGAAATAGTGGCTATCGTAGATGAAAATAAAACTGAAATAGTGGCTATAGTAGGTGAGAATAGAAAAGAGATAGAGGCTATCATAGGTGAAAATCTAAATGAAATAGTGGCTATAGTAGGTGAGAATAGAAAAGAAATAGTGACTATCGTAGGTAAAAAAATAAAAAAAATAGTGACTATCGTAGGTGAAAATAGAAAAAGAAATAGTGGCTATAGTAGGTGAGAATAGAAAAGAAATAGTGGCTGTCGTAGGTGAGAATAGAAAGAAATTGTGGCTCTAGTAGGTGAAAAGAAAAAAGAAAAAAGTGGCTATCGTAGGTAAGAATTGAAAAGAAAACGTGCCTATCCTAATTTTGGGTGAGAATAGAAAAAAAAGAATAGTGGATACTGAATTAGAATTACGACAGTGGCGTACCATAATGATGTATATATTTTTTAAATGTATTTATTTTACTTCATTTGTGATACGAATTCTTGGAACTTAGACAATTCAGAATATATATATATATATTACATACTTCGCGAATGTCGCCCCGTACTTTAACTCAGTATTGTTATTGTTTCTGATTGGCCTGCCGCGCACGAGAACGATTATCGCTCCGCCCACTGGCCACGTGACAGTGTTTGTCCAAGTAAATACAATGTAATGTTTACTTAGACATTGTTTTCTTTGTCGAAGAAGAATGGCAGTGTAACACCCAACATCCATCGCTGATTGGATAATCGACGTGTTTGATTGACTGCCCACGTCAGGTTAATTCCTTGCAATTATGGAGCTCATTGGGTGTTCTCTATGCAAATAGAATACCGCTTTGTATTCAACGAGACATGAGGGGTGTTGCATTTCCATTATGATTGTATTTCATGGATAAAGCAAATATTTAATCCCCATTGGCTAGCAATTAAAAGTTCTTACTATTTCACCGACAGCTACTGTTAACCGTCTCAGCGGGGGTAAAAGCTTCATAAAAAGACGTCAACGTTATGTCACCCGCTCAAGGGTGTAACAGTTTTTAATTTTTTGCACGTTTATAAAATGGGTATGTCTTTTCCAATATAGGAAATGAAATATAGCGCAAAATACATTTAAACTATACACATTTATTTTATGATTTGTGATGAATTATAGATGTTTTGCATGCTCGTATTTATTTGTACAATACATTCAATAGTAATTAGATTTCTGTGATCATATAGAGACGCGACAGCTTCATATTTATGTATATAAACAACATCGAATGTGACAAAATCATGGTCTATTTAATTGTACTAGAAACGTTTTGTTTTTGTAATGTAATTTCGCACTGCCATAAAAATCGAGTTTTCAGTTAGTGAAATAGGTTCCTATCCATACAGAAGGTCGTTTAAAGAGGGGTCATGCGGGTAAGTCAATTTTATTTCGGTCATCATACTTTGTCTATATTGGTGAAATAGTCTGCAACTAAATAAATAATGATTATGTATTCTCAATTTCACCACAAAGTCAATTTGGATTTGCTACGATGTTTTTATTAAATAAATGTTGATTCAGACTACTGCAGTTAGTACGGAGTCGTGTATGATATATTTGGGCAGTTCGGTTACCTACATAATAGTGATTGCGAAGGGTAATGGTTAAATGATTCACTTATAACGTTTGACACTGACTCTTATAAATATTCTTGCAACTTGTAGAAAAAAAAAAACGTTACTAAACCCTGCTAAATCAGAAACATAAAAAACAGAGCTATATTATTACAGGTTTTCTTCTAAATTTCGGGTGGCACATTTAATATTTTCTAAACCTTGGAGACATAATTCCCCCGGAACCAACACAGTTTTGTTATTTTTGTATCAAAAGAAAGGGCTTGATTATAACTCTGGGTCGTCCACTTTTCATTTTTAAATTTAAAATAATGAAGCATTTTACTCTTACAGTTAGTGTTGTATGATCATATTCTCACTCTTAGCCCATTATTAAAGTAAGAAATAAAAAATCTTTAGATATTGATATGAAATTTCGACACCGCTCCATAACTTACTTTGTCATCCCTTTACCTAAAATTTTTATTTCTATGATGATGTGTTATAAAATATTTTTGTTAAAACGAAAACACTAACTATTTATGTGTTAAAAAAATCATTTTACATTTTTAACCCGTAATAATTTAAATCAGAAGGAAAAAATATAAACAACTAATAATTGAATATAGACAACATTTGAATCAGCTTTAATTTGGTACCAAAGTTATTCAATTCATACAAAAGTTCAAAGAGTTATTAAAGAAATATTAAAGGTGCCACCCAAAATTTCAATCGTGTATGACTGAAAGAGAGGTTAGAAATGTTACATCAGTCTAACAACAGTTACACCAGCTATCTCTGGGTCAACTTTCATGCCTAAAATAGAGAAGTTACACATATTACATCAGTCTAGCACTTACACTAACAACCTCTGGGGCTGGGCCCCATTAGGTCAGTATTTAGCGTGAGTTCCAATCCCTGCCCGGCGACAATTTTCATGATGGCTGATATACGACATTGCTTCTCATTACCATTCGTCTCTCACCGCTGATTCAATTTGGAAAGTTATCAGTTACTTGCGGAGATGATGTGTGCTCGAGTACTTGTTAACATTTCAGAAACACAGCAAACAGTGATTAGGTTTAAACCCTCGATGGCAGAAAAAATGACTGAGAGCCAAATAATTAAGATATAGACTGAGAGCTCAACCATGTAAATGTAGACAGAGAGCCAAACCATGAAGATGTACACTGAGAGCCAAATAATTAAGATGTAGACTGACAGCCAAACCATATAGATGTGGACTGAGAGCTAAAACATGTAAATGTAGACTGAGAACCAAACAATGTAGTATGAGAGCCAATCCATTTAGATGTAGACTGAGAGCAAAACGATGTAGACTGAGAGCCAAACAATGTAGACTGAGAGCCAACCCATTTAGATGGAGACTGAGAGCAAAACGATGTAGACTGAGAGCCAACCAATGTTGATGTCGACTGAGAGCCAAACCATGTAGATATAGACTGTTAGCCAAATAAATAAGATGTAGACTGGGAGCAAAAACAATGTAGATGTAGACCTGGAGCAAAACCATGTAGATGTAGACTAAGAGCCAAACCATGTTGATGTAGACTGAGAGCCAAAAAAAGAAAAAAGAAAGCCAAACAATGTAGATGTCGACTGAAAACCAAGCAATATTGATGTACTCTGAGAACCAAACAATGTAGATGTAGACTGAAACATAAACCATATAGATGTAGACTGAAAGCCAAACCATATTGGTGTAGATTGAGAACCAAACCCTGTATATGTAGACGGAGAGCCAACTAATTAATATGTTGAATGGGAGTCAAACTATGTCTATGAAGTCTGAAAGCCAAACAATGTAGATGTCGATGGAGAGCCAAACAATGTATTTGCAGAATGAGAGCAAACAATGTAGATGTAGACTGAGAAGCAAGCAATGTAGATGTAGACTAAGAACTAAACAATGGGAATGTAGACTGAAAGCTAAACCATGTAGAGGTACACTGAGAGCCAAACAATGTATATGTAGATTGAGAGACAAACAATGTAGATGTAGACTGAGTGCCAAACTATGTAGATGTAGACAGAGAGCCAAACAATGTAGCTGTAGACTTAGAGCCAAATTATGTAGATATAGACTGAGATCAAAACAATGTAGATATAGATTTAGAGCCTAACAATGTCGATGTAGACTGAGAGCCAAATAATGAAAATGTAGACTTAGAGCCAAACAATGTAGGTGTAGACTGAGAGCCAAACAATTTTGATGTAGATTGAGAAACAAACAATGTAGATATAGACTTGGAGCAAAACAATGTATAGGTAGAGTAAGAGCCAAATCATGTAGATGTAGATTGAGAGCCAAACCATGTATAGGTAGACTAAGAGCCAAACTATGTAGATGTAGATTGAGAGCCAAACAATGTAGATGTAAACTTAGAGCCAAACAATGTAGATGTAGATTAAGAGCCTACTAAGACAGATGTAGACTAAGAGCAAAACAATGTAGATGTAGACTTATATCAAATTCATGTATATGTAGACTAAGAGCAAAACCATGTAAATGTAGACTGAGATCAAAGCAATGTAGTTGTATTCTTAGAGCCAAACAATGTAGATGTAGACTTAGAGCCTACCTATGTAGATGTAGACTTCGAGCCAAACAATGTAGATGTAGACTAAGAGCCAAGCAATTTTAATGTAGAATTAGAGCCTACCAATGTAGATATAGTCTTAGAGTCAAACCATGTAGATGTACACATAGAACCAAACAATGTAGATGTAGACATATAGCATTAAAATGTAGATGTAGATTTAGAGCGTACCAACATAGATGTAGACTAAGTATGCAGACGTAGACTAAGAGCTTAACAATGTCGATGTTAACAAATAGCCTTACAATGTCGATGTAGACTAAAAGCCAAACCATGTAGATGTAGACTGAGAGCCCAACCATGTAGATGTAGACTGAGAGTAATATGATGTAGATGTAAAATGAAAGCCATCCCATGTAGATGTCGACTGAAAACCAAAACAATGTAGATAAAGACGGAGAGCCAATCAATGTAGATGTAGACTGAGAACCAAACAATGTATATGTAGACTGAGTGCCAAACGATGTAGATGTAGACTGATAGTCAAATAATTAAGATGTAGACAGAGAGCCAAACAATGTAGATGTAGACTGAGAGCCAAAAATAAAGAAGTTGTAGACTGAGGGCCACTCTATGTAGATGTAGACTGAAAGCCAAAACAATGTACATTTTGACTGAGAGCCAAACAATGTATATGTAGACTGAGAGCTTAACAATGTAGATGTAGAATGAGACAACAATGTAGATGAAGATTAAAAGCTAAACCATATAGATGTAAAGATTAGAGCCAAACGAAACTGGTTTAGAATGAGAGTCAAACAATCTAGATATATACTAAGAAACAAACAATGTATAAGTAGAATTTGAACCAAAAAATGTAGATGTAAACAAAGAACTAAACAATGTATATGTAGCCTTAAAACTTAACAATGTAGATGTAGATAGAGAGCCAAAATAATGTATATGTAGACTAAGAACCAAACAATGTAGATGTAGACTGAGAACCAAATAATGCAGATGTAGAATGAAAGCTAAACCATGTAGATGTAGACTGAGAACCAAACAATATCGATGTAGGCTGAGAGCCAACCAAAGTAGATATAGACTGAGAACCAAACAATGTAGATGTCGAATGAGAGCCTAAACATGTTGACGTAGACTGAGAGCCAAACAATGTAGATGTCGACTGTGAGCCAAACAATTTAGATGTATACTAAGAACCAAACCATGTAGGTGAAGACAGAGAGCCAAACAAGGTAGATGTATGCTTAGAGCCAAACAATGAAGATGTAGACTGAGAGCCAAACTATATAGACGTTGACTGAGAGCCAAACAATGTAGACGTAGACTTAGAGCCTAACAATGTAGACGTAGACTTAGAGCCTAACAGTGTAGATTTAGTCTAACAGCCAAACCATGTAGAAGTAGACTGAGATCCAAATAATGTAGATGTAGACTAAGAGTCTAACAATGTAGATGTAGACTAAGAGTCAAACCATGTAAATGTAGACTGAGAGACAAATAATGTACATGTAGACTAAGAGTACTATAATGTAGATGTAGACTGAAAGCCAAACCATGTAGACGTAGACGGAGAGCCAACCCATGTATATGTAGACTTAGTGCCATACAATGTAGATGTAGGCTTAATCCAAACAATGAAGATGTAGATTTAGATGCAAACCATGTATAGGTAGACTAAGAGCCAAACCATGTACATTTAGACTGAGAGCAAAACAATACAGATGTAGACTGAAAGCCAAACCATGTAGATGTAAACTGAGAGTGAAATAATGTAGATGTAGACATATAGTATAATAATGTAGATGTAGACTGAGTGTCAAACCATGTAGACGTTGACTTAGAGCCAAACAATGTAGATGTAGACTTATATCCAAACATGTATCGGTAGACTAAAAGCCAAACCATGTAGATCTAGACTGAGCTTCAAGCAATGTAGATGTAGACTGAAAGCCTAACAATGTAGAGGTAAATTCAGAGCCAAACAATGTAGATGTAGACTATGAGTCAAACAATGTAGATGTAGACTTAACGCCAAACAATATAGATGTGTACTGGGAGCCAAAAATGTAGATATTGACTGAGAGCCAAACAATGTAGATTTACACTGAGAGCCAAACAATGCTGATGTAGACGTGGAGATAAACAATGTAGATGTGGTGTTAGAGCCAAACAATGTAGATGTAGACTTAAATGCAAATCATGTATAAGTAGACTAAGAACCAAACCATGTAGATGTAGACTGAGAGCTAAACCATGTAGATGTAGTCTGAGAGCCAAACAATGTAGATGTAAACTTAGAGCCAAATAATGTAGATGTAGACTGAGAACCAAACAATATAAGTATAGACTGAGAACCAAACTGTGTAAATGTAGACTTAGAGAAAAAACAATGTAGATATAGATTAACAGCTAATCAATGTAGATGTAGACTAAGAGCCAAACCATGTACATGTAGACTGAGAACCAAACCATGTAGATGTAGACAGAGTGTCAAACAATATAGATGTAGGCTAAGAGTATAATAATGTAGACGTAGATCGAGAGCAAAACCATGTAGACGTAAACGGAGAGTCAAACCATATATATGTAGACTGAGAGCCAAACAATGTAGATATAGACTGAGAGCCAAACCATGTAGATGTAGATTGAGAGCCAAACAATGTAGGTGTAGACTGAGAATCAAACAATGTAGATGTAGACTGATAGCCAAATAATGAAGAAGTAGAATAAGAGCCAAACAATATATATGTAGACTGAGAACCAAACAATGTAGGTGTAGACTTAGTACCAAACAATGGAGGGGTAGACTTAGAGCCAAACTATGTAGGTGAAGATTGAGAGCCAAACAATGTAGATGTAGACTTAGAGCATAACAATGTAAATGTAGACTAAGAGCCTAACAATGTAGATGTAGACTTAGAGCCAAACAATGTAGATTTATACTGATAGCCAAATCATGTATAAGTAGACTAAGAACCAAACCATGTAGATGTAGACTGAGAGCTAAACCATGTAGATGTAGTCTGAGAGCCAAACAATGTAGATGTAAACTTAGAGCCAAATAATGTAGATGTAGACTGAGAACCAAACAATATAAGTATAGACTGAGAACCAAACTGTGTAAATGTAGACTTAGAGAAAAAACAATGTAGATATAGATTAACAGCTAATCAATGTAGATGTAGACTAAGAGCCAAACCATGTACATGTAGACTGAGAACAAAACCATGTAGATGTAGACAGAGTGTCAAACAATATAGATGTAGGCTAAGAGTATAATAATGTAGACGTAGATCGAGAGCAAAACCATGTAGACGTAAACGGAGAGTCAAACCATATATATGTAGACTGAGAGCCAAACAATGTAGATATAGACTGAGAGCCAAACCATGTAGATGTAGATTGAGAGCCAAACAATGTAGGTGTAGACTGAGAATCAAACAATGTAGATGTAGACTGATAGCCAAATAATGAAGAAGTAGAATAAGAGCCAAACAATATATATGTAGACTGAGAACCAAACAATGTAGGTGTAGACTTAGTACCAAACAATGGAGGGGTAGACTTAGAGCCAAACTATGTAGGTGAAGATTGAGAGCCAAACAATGTAGATGTAGACTTAGAGCATAACAATGTTAATGTAGACTAAGAGCCTAACAATTTAGATGTAGACTTAGAGCCAAACAATGTAGATTTATACTGAGAGCCAAATCATGTATAAGTAGACTTATAGCCAAACCATGTAGATGTAGACTTAGAACCAAACAATGTAGATGTAGACTAAGAGCCAAACAATGTAGATGTAGACTTAGAGCCAAACAATGTAGATGTAGACTAAGAGACAAACCATGTAGTTGTAGACTGAGAGCCAAACAATGTAGATGTAGTCTGAGAGCCAAACAATGTAGATGTAGACTCAGAGCAAAAGAATGTAGATGTACACTGAGAACCAAACAATATAGGTGTAGACTGAGAACCAAACTGTGTAAATGTAGACTTAGAGACAAACAATGTAGTTGTAGATTAAAAGCTTATCAATGTAGATGAAGACTAAGAGCCAAACCATGTACATGTAGACTGAGAACCAAACCATGTAGATGTAGACAGAGTGTCAAACAATGTAGATGTAGACTAAGAGCATAATAATGTAGACGTAGACGGAGAGCCAAACCATGCAGACGTAAACGGAGAGCCAAACCAAGTATATGTAGACTTAGAGCCAAAGAATGTAAATCTAGACATATAGTCTAATAATGTAGATGTAGACTGAGAGCGAAACAATGTAGATGTAAACTGAGAGTCAAACTATATATATGTAGACTGAAAGCAAAACAATGTAGATGTAGACTGAGAGCCAAACAATGTTGATGTTGACAGAGCGCAAAATAATGTAGATGTAGACTGAGAGGCAAACAATGTTGATGTTGACTGAGAGCCAAACAATGTTGATGTTGACTGAGAGCCAAACATGGTAGGTGTAAACATACAGCCTGACTAAGAGCCAAACCGTGTTAATGTAGACTTAGAGCCAAACCATGCAGATGAAGACTCAGAGCAAAACCATGTAGATGTAGATAGCCAAACCATGAAGATTTCGACTAAAAGCATAACAATGTGGATACAAACTTGTTAGTGCCTAACAATGTAGATGTAGACTAAGAGACAAACATTGTAGATGTAGACTGAGAGCCAAACAACGTAGATGTAGACTAAGAGACAAACATTGTAAATGTAGACTAAGAGACAAACAATGTAGATGTAGACTGAGAGCCAAACCATGTAGATGTAGACTGAGAGCCAAACAATGCAGATGTAGACAGAGAGGCAAATATTGCAGATGTAGTCTTATAGCCAAACGATTTACACGAAGACTTAGAACCTAACAATGTCGACGTAGACTAAGAGCCTAACAATGGAGATGTAGTCTGAGAGCCAAACAATGTAGATGTAGACTGAAAGCCAAACCATGTAGATGTAGACTAAGAGACAAACCATGTAGTTGTAGACTGAGAGCCAAACAATGTAGATGTAGTCTGAGAGCCAAACAATGTAGATGTAGACTCAGAGCCAAAGAATGTAGATGTACACTGAGAACCAAACAATATAGGTGTAGACTGAGAATCAAACTGTGTAAATGTAGACTTAGAGACAAGTTTACATGTATAGGTAGACAAATGGCCAAACCATGTAGATGTAAACTTAGAGCCAAACAATGTCGATGTTGACTGATAGCCAAACAATGTAGATGTAGACTAAGAGACATATAATGTAGATGTAGACTGAGAGCTTAACCATGTAGTTGTAGACTTAGAGCCAAACCATGTAGATGTAGACATAGAGCCAAACTATGTAGATGTTTACTCAGAGCCAAACCATGTAGATGTAGACTGTGAACCAAACTATGTATAGGTACATGTAAACAAATGGCCAAAACATGTATAGGTAGACTTAGAGCCAAACTATTTAGATTTAAAATTTAGACACAAACAATGTAGATGCAGACTTAGAGCCAAACCATGTAGATGTAGACTGAGAGCCAAACAATGTAGGTGTAGACTGAGAATCAAACAATGTAGATGTAGACTGATAGCCAAACAATGTAGAAGTAGAATAAGAGCCAAACAATATATATGTAGACTGAGAACCAAACAATGTAGGTGTAGACTTAGTTCCAAACAATGGAGGGGTAGACTTAGAGACAAACTATGTAGGTGAAGATTGAGAGCCAAACAATGTAGATGTAGACTTAGAGCATAACAATGTAAATGAAGACTAAGAGCCTAACAATTTAGATGTAGACTTAGAGCCAAACAATGTAGATTTATACTGAGAGCCAAATCATGTATAAGTAGACTTATAGCCAAACCATGTAGATGTAGACTTAGAACCAAACAATGTAGATGTAGACTAAGAGCCAAACAATGTATATGTAGACTTAGAGCCAAACAATGTAGATGTAGACTAAGAGACAAACCATGTAGTTGTAGACTGAGAGCCAAACAATGTAGATGAAGTCTGAGAGCCAAACAATGTAGATGTAGACTCAGAGCAAAAGAATGTAGATGTACACTGAGAACCAAACAATATAGGTGTAGACTGAGAACCAAACTGTGTAAATGTAGACTTAGAGACAAACAATGTAGTTGTAGATTAAAAGCTTATCAATGTAGATGAAGACTAAGAGCCAAACCATGTACATGTAGACTGAGAATCAAACCATGTAGATGTAGACAGAGTGTCAAACAATGTAGATGTAGACTAAGAGCATAATAATGTAGACGTAGACGGAGAGCCAAACCATGCAGACGTAAACGGAGAGCCAAACCATGTATATGTAGACTTAGAGCCAAAGAATGTAAATCTAGACATATAGTCTAACAATGTAGATGTAGACTGAGAGCGAAACAATGTAGATGTAAACTGAGAGTCAAACTATATATATGTAGACTGAAAGCAAAACAATGTAGATGTAGACTGAGAGCCAAACAATGTTGATGTTGACAGAGCGCAAAATAATGTAGATGTAGACTGAGAGCCAAACAATGTTGATGTTGACTGAGAGCCAAACAATGTTGATGTTGACTGAGAGCCAAACAAGGTAGGTGTAAACATAGAGCCTGACTAAGAGCCAAACCGTGTTAATGTAGAGTTAGAGCCAAACCATGCAGATGAAGACTAAAAGCCTAACAATGTAGATACAAACTTGTTAGTGCCTAACAATGTAGATGTAGACTAAGAGACAAACATTGAAGATGTAGACTGAGAGCCAAACAAGGTAGATGTAGACTAAGAGACAAACATTGTAAATGTAGACTAAGAGACAAACAATGTAGATGTAGACTTAGAGCCAAACCATGTTGATGTAGACTTAGAGCCTCACAATGTAGATGTAGACTAAGAGATAAACATTGAAAATGTAGACTAAAAGACAAACAATGTAAATGAATACTGAGAGCTAAACAATGTAGATGTAGGCTTAGAGCCCAACAATGTAGATGTAGATTGATAGCCAAACCATGTAGATGTAGATTCAGAGCCAAATCAGGTAGATGTAAACTGAGAGCCAAACAATGTTGATGTAAACTAAGAGCCTATCAATATAGATGTAGACTGAGAGCCAAACCATGTAGATGTAGACTGAGAGCCAAACAATGCAGATGTAGACAGAGAGGCAAATATGGCAGATGTAGTCTTATAGCCAAACGATTTACACGAAGACTTAGAACCTAACAATGTCGACGTAGACTAAGAGCCTAACAATGGAGATGTAGTCTGAGAGCCAAACAATGTAGATGTAGACTGAAAGCCAAACCATGTAGATGTAGACTAAGAGACAAACCATGTAGTTGTAGACTGAGAGCCAAACAATGTAGATGTAGTCTGAGAGCCAAACAATGTAGATGTAGACTCAGAGCCAAAGAATGTAGATGTACACTGAGAACCAAACAATATAGGTGTAGACTGAGAACCAAACTGTGTAAATGTAGACTTAGAGACAAGTTTACATGTATAGGTAGACAAATGGCCAAACCATGTAGATGTAAACTTAGAGCCAAACAATGTCGATGTTGACTGATAGCCAAACAATGTAGATGAAGACTAAGAGACATATAATGTAGATGTAGACTGAGAGCTTAACCATGTAGTTGTAGACTTAGAGCCAAACCATGTAGATGTAGACTTAGAGCCAAACTATGTAGATGTTTACTCAGAGCCAAACCATGTAGATGTAGACTGTGAACCAAACTATGTATAGGTACATGTAAACAAATGGCCAAAACATGTATAGGTAGACTTAGAGCCAAACTATTTAGATTTAAAATTTAGACACAAACAATGTAGATGCAGACTTAGAGCCAAACCATGTAGATGTAGACTGAGAGCCAAACAATGTAGGTGTAGACTGAGAATCAAACAATGTAGATGTAGACTGATAGCCAAACAATGTAGAAGTAGAATTAGAGCCAAACAATATATATGTAGACTGAGAACCAAACAATGTAGGTGTAGACTTAGTACCAAACAATGGAGGGGTAGACTTAGAGCCAAACTATGTAGGTGTAGATTGAGAGCCAAACAATGTAGATGTAGACTTAGAGCATAACAATGTAAATGTAGACTAAGAGCCTAACAATTTAGATGTAGACTTAGAGCCAAACAATGTAGATTTATACTGAGAGCCAAATCATGTATAAGTAGACTTATAGCCAAACCATGTAGATGTAGACTTAGAACCAAACAATGTAGATGTAGACTAGGAGCCAAACAATGTAGATGTAGACTTAGAGCCAAACAATGTAGATGTAGACTAAGAGACAAACCATGTAGTTGTAGACTGAGAGCCAAACAATGTAGATGTAGTCTGAGAGCCAAACAATGTAGATGTAGACTCAGAGCAAAAGAATGTAGATGTACACTGAGAACCAAACAATATAGGTGTAGACTGAGAACCAAACTGTGTAAATGTAGACTTAGAGACAAACAATGTAGTTGTAGATTAAAAGCTTATCAATGTAGATGAAGACTAAGAGCCAAACCATGTACATGTAGACTGAGAACCAAACCATGTAAATGTAGACAGAGTGTCAAACAATGTAGATGTAGACTAAGAGCATAATAATGTAGACGTTGACGGAGAGCCAAACCAAGTAGACGTAAACGGAGAGCCAAACCATGTATATGTAGACTTAGAGCCAAAGAATGTAAATCTAGACATATAGTCTAACAATGTAGATGTAGACTGAGAGCGAAACAATGTAGATGTAAACTGAGAGTCAAACTATATATATGTAGACTGAAAGCAAAACAATGTAGATGTAGACTGAGAGCCAAACAATGTTGATGTTGACAGAGCGCAAAATAATGTAGATGTAGACTGAGAGCCAAACAATGTTGATGTTGACTGAGAGCCAAACAATGTTGATGTTGACTGAGAGCCAAACAAGGTAGATGTAGACATAGAGCCTGACTAAGAGCCAAACCGTGTTAATGTAGACTTAGAGCCAAACCATGCAGATGAAGACTCAGAGCAAAACCATGTAGATGTAGATAGCCAAACCATGAAGATTTCGACTAAAAGCCTAACAATGTAGATACAAACTTGTTAGTGCCTAACAATGTAGATGTAGACTAAGAGACAAACATTGTAGATGTAGACTGAGAGCCAAACAACGTAGATGTAGACTAAGAGACAAACATTGTAAATGTAAACTAAGAGACAAACAATGTAGATGTAGACTTAGAGCCAAACCATGTTGATGTAGACTTAGAGCCTCACAATGTAGATGTAGACTAAGAGATAAACATTGAAAATGTAGACTAAAAGACAAACAATGTAAATGAATACTGAGAGCTAAACAATGTAGATGTAGGCTTAGAGCCAAACAATGTAGATGTAGATTGATAGCCAAACCATGTAGATGTAGATTGAGAGCCAAATCAGGTAGATGTAAACTGAGAGCCAAACAATGTTGATGTAAACTAAGAGCCTATCAATATAGATGTAGACTGAGAGCCAAACCATGTTGATGTAGACTGAGAGCAAAACAGTGTATTTGTAGACATAGAGCTTAACAATGTAGATGTAGGCTTTTAGCCAAACCATGTAGATGTAGGCTTAGAACCTAACAATGTAAATGTAGACTTAGAGTCAAACAATGTAGATGTAGACTTAGAGCCAAACAATGTAGTTGTAGAATGAGAGCTAAACCATGTAGATGTAGATTGAGTGCCAAACAATGTTGGTGTAGACTAAGAGCCTAACAATGTAGATGTAGACTAAGCGCCTTACAATGTAGATGTAGACTGAGAGCAAACCATGTAGATGAACACTGAGAGCCAAACCATGTAGATGTAGACTGAGAGCCAATCAATGTATAGGTAGAGTAGGGGCCAAACCATATATTTGTAGACTTAGAACCAAATCATGTAGATGTAGACTTAGAGCCTAACAATGTCGACGTAGACTAAGAGCCTAACAATGTCGACGTAGACTAAGAGCCTAACAATTTAGATGTAGACTGAGAGCCAAATAACGTAGATGTAGACTTAGAGCCTAACAATGTCGACGTAGACTTAGAGCATAACAATGTATATGTAGACTGAGAGCCAAATAATGTAGATGTAGACTGAGAGCCAAACAATGTAGATGTAGACTGAGAGCCAAACAATGTAGTCTAAGATGTAGAATAAGAGTCAAACCATGTATATGTAGACTGAGAACCAAACAATGTAGATGTTGACTGAGAGCCAAAACATGTAGATGTACTGATAGCCAGACAATGTAAATGTAGACTTAGAGCCATACAATGTTGATGAAGACTTACAGCCAAACAATTATGATGTAGCCTTAGAGCCAAAACATGTAGATGTAGACTTAGTACGTAACAATGCAGATGGAGACTTAGAGTCAAACCATGTAGATGTCGACTGAGAGCCAAACAATATAGATGTAGACTGTGAGCCAAACCATGTAGATGTAGACTTAGAGCCAAATAATGTAGACGTAAACGAGAAGTCAAACCACGAAGATGTCGACTGAGAGCTAAACCATGAAAATTGCGACTGATAACCAAACCATGAAGATATCGACTGAGAGCCAAACCATGTAGATGTACACCGAGAGCCAAACCATGAACATGTCGAATGAAAGCTAAACCATGTAGATGTCGACTGAGAGCCAAACCATGAAGATGTCGACTGAGAGCCAAACCATGAAGATGTCGTCTGAGAGCCAAACCTTGAAGATGGAGACATTATTATATTTCATGATTAATGTAACGAAATGTGGCGTCGAATGAAAGCTTTGATGATTTTGATACAACACCGTCACTTTTCGTATAGAGGGTATACTTTTGATACAACACCGTCACTTTTCGTATAGAGGGTATACTTTTGATACGACACCGCCACTTTTCGTATAGAGGGTATACTTTTGATACGACGTCGTCACTTTTCTTATAGAGGGTATACTTTTGATATGACACCGACACTTTTCGTATAGAGGGTATACTTTTGATACGACGCTGACACTTTTCGTATAGAGGGTATATTTTAACCGACACACAAATGCTACTGTACGGGTTAGTTTGTTTTTTCTGAGGTTTAACGCATTTTCAACACATTTCAGGTTATATATAGCATATCCAGTGTTTTGTGGAGGAAAATCTCAGAATGATTCTGAGTAGAACCAATGTCCTTCTGCAAATTACTGTCAAACTTTCTCACATTAAGTTTTTGGAGCGAGCGGGACTCGAACCTACAACCTTAGCGGTGAAAGGAAAGTGATCTTGGGACGGCAGCCTAGACCACTCGGCCACGGTGGACCCTACCTGTCACAATAAAGCTGTTTCATACCAACAATAGTCTAGGAGCAAACAGCCATATAGCGCCCTCTAGACAACACAGGGATGTCACTTGACATTTGGTAGCTACATATAGACCATTATTTGACCTTTATTACTTGTTGTGGTATCACTATCAAAATATTTTGGGAGAATATTCCCAAAACAAGAGTGTCAGATCGGTCATAAAGCGCTCTGAAACAGAGGAGACAATGCCAAAAAAGGCAAACTTTGATAATGTCCCAATTTCAATGTGTTCAGTCGAGATAGTATTGATATATAATAACTGTGTAAGATTTATCTCATTTTCCCAGCTCTAAAATGTGTTTTTATGGTTACATAATTACTATGTCAGATTGGTGAAGATTAAAGTGTCAGTGTGCACAATTCAAACAGCATAATTTTTGGTGATTCAATGTCCATAACTCCGACACAAATTATCCGATTTAGCCAATTGAAAGTCTTGTCTAATATATTTTGATTATATAACTACTGTGTAAGTTAGATTAATATGCTGAAATGAACATGAAAATGAAAACTGAGAGTGTTAGAGTGCACAAAACGTCAACTAACGCAATATTTGACTATTCAAGTGCCACAGCTCCGGCATTGATTGTCCGATTAGACCAGTTCACAAACTTGTCCGATTGTTATGATTATATAACTACTGTGTAAGTTTGATAAGGATCAAATTAAAATGCAGATGCTAGAGTGCACAAAATGTCAAAAAGTGCTTTTTTATGTTTCAAGGGCCATAACTCTGACATTAATTATCCAATTTGGACAGTTCAAAAACATATCTGAGATATTATGATTATATACTTACTATGTAAGTTTGGTGAACCAATAAAAAATAGCTGCTAGAGTGCACACAACAAAATGTTCACGGACGGACACAGGGTGATAAGAATATTTCATATTGAACTTTGCCAATTTCTTGTGGGGGGAATAAAAATGACATTTACACGTAAACGTTATTTTATTATTATGTTTGCAAAACTCTGCCGATATTTAACTAAGAAAAGTGTAGTTTCTTTTTTTAAAAATCTTAACTATATTAAAATATATATAGTAATATGTATAAAATATGTGAGTTATATGAAGTTCGAAAAAGATTTTTTCTTAAAACAGAGGTTTAACAAATGATCTTGGATAAATATATGACACAGCTTAAATATAAATTGTCTGATTTGAATACTGTACATATATCTGTACATATATCGGAAATAATTGTTCTCTGTATAGTGCAGATCATTGTTCGAATATGTCCTAACATGGAGATTGTCTCTCTGTCTTATATGTACGTGTACGATGTCTAACTATACCAGCACGGGTTTACACTCTGTCTTATATGTACGTGTAGGGTGTCTAACTATACAAGCACGGATTTACACTTTGTCTTATATGTGTGTGTAAGGTGTCTAACTGTACAAGCACGGATTTACACTCTGTCTTATATGTACGTGTAGGGTGTCTAAATATACAAGCACGGGTTTACACTCTGTCTTATATGTACGTGTAGGGTGTCTAACTATACAAGCACGGATTTACACTCTGTCTTGTATGTACGTGTACGATGTCTAACTGTAAAAGCACCGGTTTACACTCTCTCTTATATGTACGTGTGGGGTGCCTAACTATACAAGCACGGTTTTACACTCTGTTTTATATATACGTGTACGGTTTCTAACAATACAAGCACGGATTTACACTCTGCCTTATATGTACGTGTACGATGTCTAACTAAACAAGTATGATTTACACTCTGTTTTATGTATACGTGTAGGGTGTTTAACTATACAAGCACGGATTTACACTCTGTCTTATATGTACGTGTACGATGTCTAACTATACATGCACGGATTTACACTCTGTCTTATATGTACGTATACGATGTTTAACTATACAAGCACGGATTTACACTCTGTTTTATATATACGTGTAGGGTGTCTAACTATACAAGCACGGATTTACAAAATGTCTTATATGTACGTGTACGATGTCTAACTATACAAGCACGTGTTTACACTCTGTCTTATATGTACGTGTTCGGTGTCTAACTTTACAAGCACGGATTTACACTCGATCTTGTATGTACGTGTACGATGTCTAACTATACAAGCACGGATTTACACTCTGTCTTTTATGTACGTGTACGGTGTCTAACTATACAAGCACAGATTTACACTCGAATTTGTATGTACGTGTACGATGTCTAACTATAGAAGCACGGATTTACACAATGTCTTATATGTACGTGTTTACACTCTGTCTTGTATGTACGTGTACGATGTCTAACTATACAAGCACGGATTTACACAATGTCTTATATGTACGTGTACAATATCAAACTATACAAGCACGTGTTTACACTCTGTCTTATATGTACACTCTTTCTGTATGATTTCTAACTATACAAGCACTGATTTACACTCTGTCTTATATATACGTGTAGGGTGTCTTACTATACAAGCACTGATTTACACTCTGTCTTGTATGTACGTGTACGGTGTCTTACTGTACAAGCACGGGTTTCCACTCTCTCTTATATGTACGTGTAGGGTGTCTAACTATACAAGCACGGTTTTACACTCTGTCTTATATGTACGTGTACGATTTCTAACTATGCAAGCACGGGTTTACACTCTGTTTTATATGTATGTGTACGTTGTTTAACTATACAAGCACTGATTTACACTCTGTCTTATATGTACGTATACGATGTATATCTATACAAGCATGGATTTACTCTCTGCCTTATATGTACGTTTACGATGTCTATCTATACAAGCACGGATTTACACTATGTCTTATATGTATGTATATGATGTCTATCTATACAAGCACTGATTTACACTCTCTCTTATATGTACGTGTACGATGTCTAACTATTCAAGCACTGATTTACACTCTCTCTTATATGTATGTATAGGGAGTCTAACTATACTAGCACGGTTTTACACTCTGTTTTATATGTAAGTGTACGATGCCTAACTATACAAGCACGGATTTACACCCTGTCTTAGATAAACATGTACGATGTCTAACTATACAAGCACGGTTTTACACTCTGTCTTATATGTACGTGTAGGGTGTCTAACTATACAAGCACGGTTTTACACTATGGCACATGACAACTTTGCTAAATTTTCCTTTTACTGATCCATAAAATTATATCTGCTTTATTCGTTATCAAATTGAATATCCCAGCATTTGTGTTAACTCTTCAAGTTAGTTTCTATTTTATAAAGGAACATAACACGAATACGATAAATGTAATAAATTGTGTGAAAGGCATATATATCATTTTTTATCGTTAATATAGAAAAAAACTGAAGGAAAATATTTCTTTTATAATTTTTTACTCATAGTTATCGAAGTATGAACGTGTCCTCATACGTTTTATATCAAAAATGTTTTTTCAATTCTTAAATATAAAGATTCATGTAGTAATACATTGATAATGATATCTCCATAATGTTTTATTATGGTTACGTGTTAATAATAGGGGTGTAAACACGGGTTTAATGCGTGAGATCCGACTTTAAGATTACCCTGTATCCCTTTAAACATATTTTTGTATTAATCCAACCTTTCAAATAAGTAAAACTGACAACATTAAACAATTATAGCCTTCTTTTCTTCTTTACTCATAAAAAGGAAAATTTCCACAATGCTTTTCACAAGTATCCATGTGTTCCGAGTGATTACGAGTCAGAACTATTATTGTTACGAAATACACGATAATAACGCGTACAATGTTCCTTGGTGTGAATTTCTATAAGACGTCTTAACATTATGGGATAGACGGAGTCATCTACAAACAAGTATCTTTATTATGACACAACAAAATCATGAAATAATGTATATTTGATAACGATCTTCCTTTATCCACGAATTCACTAATGCACCATTTGTAACGACGTCTATCATCTATCTAAACTTCATTTCGACAAATTGTAATGAAGAGTCCAACCAATGATACCAGGTGACGCCTTGTCCATATTTACTATTTTCACCACGGAGATAAAGTCCATTAAGATTTGATTCATGACAGTTATTGTACCACCATGCACCTTTAAACACGTAAGCACAATCACCACCACTGTTATCATTGTCCCTATCCCTGGTGGAGAACTTGTTGTTGTTATGGTCGGTCAACGAATCTCCGGCGTCCCCGCTGTGTCCGCTCACTGTCAGTTTATAATCCTCCGCTTCTGATCCAACACGGAACTTTTCGTACTTCGCGAATCTCCGATTATTTTCAAAATCTTTTAACTCGACTCTTAATTCATGACAGCATGGTGACGTCAGGATGCTCAAATAAGTATTCCCGAGCCAAAACTCTCCTTCTAGATCACCAAAGCCGATTTTATAATCAGTCCAGTTTCGGAAAAAATCGACGGTTCCATCCACACGCCTTTGAAACACTGTCCAGCCACCACCGTCTGTTTCCTGGTCACAGTAAACACGAATTAAAGTGTTTCCAATAACTGGGTATATATCATACACACCGTTTACAGTTTTCCCGCGTTTATACCATTCCAGACACGAAGCCACCTTTTTTGTCGTCTGCAAAATGTTGTTCACCGTATCAGATAATTGAGATAAAACATCTGTAATATTTGAAATTGAAGAAAGTAGTTCCATTTTGACTTCTTCTAAATTTCCAGCAACCGTACCTTCAAATCTTGACAATGCTTTCCCGTTATCTCCTGCTATTTGTACTAATTCGTCAAAACGCTTGTCTGTTATTGAATGATCGTGCGACGCGTTCACGGCGTATTCGATCATCATTTCGGATCTGCTGTTATAACGTGTCACCTCATTCTCCAGTTCTGGTACCCGTCTCCTTATCCTTGAATTCAATTCTTTCTCATCCGCAAAACCACCAAGTATTAGTTGAAAACTCTCATTGATGCCTTTCATCTGTTGAGTCACCTGGTGTGTCCATGTCACTTCATCGACAGCGTAAGCATCGCTGGAACTACTATCGACCTCTAATCTAGTAAAGTTATCCATTTCTATTGAACTGTTAAGTCTTTTATCAACTTCTTCCAATTTTGAAATAACTGTTTTTGTGTCATATCGCAACAAATCAATTTGATCTTCAACTAATGCAAGACGCTTTTCAATGCGCTTCATGTTGACAGCTGAACACCTATTTCTGTAAACCGCACAACATATCACCAAACAGAATATTTCAAAAAGGAAATGCATGATTCCTTTAGCTCGCAGTATTTAAATAACGAAACAGAACTTAGTTCCACTCACATACTCTCGCTGATATGAACTTCAATTAGAAGTATTATACTATATATGTTAATATAATTGTTAATCTCTGCTTAAAGCTACATTTTAAATAATGTTTGAACCGAAGTAGACAGACAATTTGTTTTTAACCAAGTGACGTTTTACTAGTGACGGTGACCCCAGTTGTCACTTCTTCTGTATGTATCTGGCTTATAACCCGTATTCTATATTAATATTTTGATGCTGACTGTTTTGATAGTTATATTTTTGAATGCTACCTCTCTATTTAGATATATACGAGGGGTGTTCAATAAAATTATCGTGATTATATTTGGTTTATATCTTCAAAGTAATTTTCTTTAACAGAAAATAACTTTAGAAATATTTTAAGAAACTTCCGAAATATGTCTTCATGGTCTGTTTTGTGTATACCCATCAGACACTGAAATACCACATTTCTGTTGGCAATACAAAACTTTCGTCTGCTTTGGTTGTCATATTGTGCTGCCATTATTTCTATGAAGTTCGAAATAGTGAATTCATGATTAATTTTCTTGCTATTACCATATACATGTAAAAACTGCTATGTACGTTCTCCACTTGCGGAACATGCACTAATGCAGCTCCACACATGAACACATTTAGCAACCCTTTTCCCAACTTTATTTGACTGCAGCGTATGCGACTGCATGCGATTAGATGACGATAAAAAGTCTTCTGGAAATCGTACGATGTTTGTTGGTATAATCGTACGATGTTTGTTGGTATAATCGTTGGTATAATCGTACGATGTTTGGTATAATCGTACGATGTTTGTTGGTATCATCGTACGATTTTTGTTGGTATAATCGTAAGATGTTTGTTGGTATCATCGTACGATGTTTGTTGGTATCATCGGATGCACAACATATAAATCTATCTGTCTGTGGAATTTCACGATATACATGTTCACGGTTCATAATTATTGGGACGAGTAACATTTTCTTGAGTGTCCCTCGTCTTTATAAGATTTAAAAAACATTGAAATAAGACGAATGAGATAAAATAAACACGTTTTTGTTTGTTTTCGTAATTCTTTTTCCCGTTATTATCATAATAATATTTTATTTATTTTTTTCATGATACAAAGAACAGTAGTTTTTTAAGTTTTTTTTCTTTCTCAGAAATACACATTTATTAATTAAAGTAATCGAGTTGATTAGTAAAACTCTGGATAACTGTGTGCATTACCTGTTCCTGCAAATTTGCGCTCACGTAAACTGAGTCATATGTTGGCAGAACCACCCCACTTGCCTATAATAATACAGTTTTGCTGCTATTGTGATGTATTTATATTGTTATAAGCAATAAATAATTATGTTTAAGCAAAGTAATCTGTCACGTGACCAATATTATACAATTTCGTGACGGAACTACTTTCATGGTACAATCCTCAGCACGCGTTTCTTTCATTATATAAATATGCATATAGATTAATTGAATATTTACACAAAACATATTTTGATATAACAACGATCTCTGAAAATCATTTTAAAACTCTTTCATCACATCTCCCCATATGCCATAACTCTGCAAATCCCTCTGTTAAGAACAAATAGTTCCGTGGGTTAGACTTACAGGGAGCGTGGCGAGGATGCAATCAATACTGTAGAATTATACACGACAAACAAATTCCTGAACATTTCACGCAACACTTAGTTTGGCACTCACTTCTGGATAACTGAATACAATACCAATGGTTCTTAAAGTGTCTTGTTTCCATTGATATACATCTATGTATCCAAATAACTTGGATAAGCAGGAAAAACACTTAAATACTTAAATCTTCGGGAAAAAAAACAGGTAACCATCATCTTATAATGGTTCAATTAATACTGAATATTGTTCCAATAATTTAAATAAGTAACCAGTCAAAATTAAGTGAAGTTCTTTTTAAAGGATTTAAACAAAATGTTGGCGAAACAGAAACTTGATTGCTTTGTCACAATTTCATACAGTTTTTTAATTGTTTCTGGTGACTGCACCAAAATCTTTTTTTTATTTAATTGCATCATAATTTAAATTTATTTTATAACTTTACTCGATTTTATAATGCAATGAGTTAGATAAATGATATTTTATATATCTAACTCAGTTCAACAGTTTTTTTATTTAGGGCATATTTAGGAACTTTCTATTAGAATCAAAAGGCTGGTTGTCTATATAGTTTGACCTTATCATTATTATACTGGATAAAGAAATAAGGATGATTTTCAGGCTCTACCAGTGCGCCATATAGATGACATCTTGTCGAATTTTAGAAATTTTAACACCATTAATTTTGAAGTATTCCATACGTATGTTTACCTATACATCTGTGTTAACAGTACACTGTAATGTGTATATTGAAAAGTCGAAAACTGATCGAAATACATTTGTGTAGAGCTTAAGCTTGTTTTTGTTTGGTTGATTTAATGTTTAGCGTTATTCATATGCCATCGTGGGCTAACAGATGATCAGTTAATCTAACCACTCTTTCTTTGGATCCTCGAAGGTTAACCAGTGTTGGAGCACACCTATCACTGCAAGTTACTGATAACGCTCTTTTTAATAAGAGGTGAAGAGACGATTAATAATGAGACACAGTGTGGTATATATCACTAATCAAGGAGACTGTGGCCAGGAGGGGATTCGAACTCGCGACCCAAGGATTGATAGTCAGACGCATCAACGACTTAGCTAAACAGGCTCGTGAATGTATACAGTTACTCGTCTAAAGGTGGCATAAGTTTATATTATTTATCTAACTCACATAGGTTGTGGCGTTCTCCTGAAGGTACGATTATACAGCTTTAAGCATTATTCAATGGTTTCGTTAAGAGCCTTATTTATTTGGTTGAACAATTTTGACTTGGAGATTTTTGTATACCGAAATATAGAAATTAACACAAGGTTACCATGATTGATGTTTTACTAATGTATGAATTATTGCTTTAACAAAATTTTGACTTGTAGTATGTATTTGTATACAGACATATTACGGTGTGGCAAACATACGTGACATAATGCTATAGAGCGGTGTAAAAACAGAAAGAAAAGTACCCCCTTCAGGTCACAATTTTGCCGATAACTTTCTCAATACTTCATAAAAAAATCACAAAACAAAGACGAATGCCATCGCTGTATAGAGATAAACCGTCGGCGCTATCAAGTGGCCTTGCATAAGGTGCAACCGCGTACTTTGCTCAGTTGATTATGGTATGGAGCAGTGCACTTTACAAAATATGCATCTCTTTCGTATGGCCACTTGATAGTCCTCTATACAGAGGTGACGTTCGTCTTTGTTTTATGAGTTACCATGACATTTTAAGAAAGGTATCTGCACAAATTATGTATTTCGTCGGATTTGTTGCACCACCCCATAGCATTATGCCACGTGGGTTCGCCACCGTGCATATGGTAGTTGGTAATGGAATAAGTGTTTTATCGTTGAAGATCCTCTTCAATCATCGCAATTTTTACCCTTAACTTTTGACATGGCTCTAATTAAGTACAAGTAGTGCCAGCGAGGCGATGCAAAACAGGAGGTGCATCTACTCGAAGTCCTCACACTACTTTAGTGTTTCCTCAGTTTATAGAGGAAGCCACTTCAGCGTTCCATGCTGTAATCAAACTCGATGTAGGTCAAACATTTATAGGAAGAAGTGTTTTTTAACTTTTCATTTTTTAAAACGTACTATGTTTATTTCTAGTTACAAGCCGAAATGTAAACCTTACGTATCTTAGGGAAAGATATCACTTGTGAAACTAAACATTGCCAGTCACATAAAGATTTTCAGTGTTACACAAAATGACAACATCAGTATGTTCATTCTAAAAACGAAACTAGATTTTATACTCTCTCTACTTCGAAGCTACTATACATATCAGGAAACCTGCAGCAGCGCAAATTGGTTCCCTGCATGCTCAGTATAAAGCATATACAGTGTAACAGAAAACGTACATTTGATTGTGGTGCTACTCATAAGGTTATCTGATAGCCCACAGTATTACTGGCATTTCCCGACATTTACCATTGAGCGTTCGTCGTACGTCCCAACGTTACATTAACGTGCGAGATGTATATTTGTATAATAATATTAAAAAAAGGTATTGCTTCTCTTATGACGTTTACTTTAGACGTTTACGTTTCTTTTTATTATATTAATTTTCAGGTTGGCCGTGTTGGCATTTTACATTTAGCTAATAGAGTACTATGCAACCCAATACTTGACAAGTTCCTGAGATCAACCCCTTACCACGGCCGTGTGTGGTACTCTTGAGTAAGACATGTTATAGACGTGTGGGTTCGATCCTCCACCACGGCCGTGTGTGGTACTCTTGAGTAAGACATGTTATAGACGTGTGGGTTCGATCCTCCACCACGGCCGTGTGTGGTACTCTTGAGTAAGATATGTTATATACGTGTGGCTTCGATCCTCCACCATGGCCATGTGTGGTACTCTTGAGTAAGACATGTTATAGACGTGTGGGTTCGATCCTCCACCAGGGCCATGTGTGGTACTCTTGAGTAAGATATGTTATAGACGTGTGGGTTCGATCCTCCACCAGGGTCATGTGTGGTACTCTTGAGTAAGATATGTTATAGACGTGTGGGTTCGATCCTCCACCAGGGCCATGTCTGGTATTCTTGAGTAAGACATGTTATATACGTGTGGGTTCGATCCTCCACCATGGCCATGTGTGGTACTCTTGAGTAAGATATGTTATAGACGTGTGGGTTCGATCCTCCACCAGGGCCATGTTTGGTACTCTTGAGTAAGACATGTTATAGACGTGTGGGTTCGATCCTCCACCAGGGCCATGTTTGGTACTCTTGAGTAAGATATGTTATATACGTGTGGGTTCGATCCTCCACCATGGCCGTGTGTGGTACTCTTGAGTAAGATATGTTATATACGTGTGGCTTCGATCCTCCACCATGGCCATGTGTGGTACTCTTGAGTAAGACATGTTATAGACGTGTGGGTTCGATCCTCCACCAGGGCCATGTGTGGTACTCTTGAGTAAGATATGTTATAGACGTGTGGGTTCGATCCTCCACCAGGGTCATGTGTGGTACTCTTGAGTAAGATATGTTATAGACGTGTGGGTTCGATCCTCCACCAGGGCCATGTGTGGTATTCTTGAGTAAGACATGTTATATACGTGTGGGTTCGATCCTCCACCATGGCCATGTGTGGTACTCTTGAGTAAGATATGTTATAGACGTGTGGGTTCGATCCTCCACCAGGGCCATGTTTGGTACTCTTGAGTAAGACATGTTATAGACGTGTGGGTTCGATCCTCCACCAGGGCCATGTTTGGTACTCTTGAGTAAGATATGTTATATACGTGTGGGTTCGATCCTCCACCATGGCCATGTGTGGTACTCTTGAGTAAGACATGTTATATACGTGTGGGTTCGATCCTCCACCATGGCCATGTGTGGTACTCTTGAGTAAGATATGTTATAGACGTGTGGGTTCGATCCTCCACCATGGCCATGTGTGGTACTCTTGAGTAAGATATGTTATAGACGTGTGGGTTCGATCCTCCACCAGGGCCAGGTGTGGTACTCTTGAGTAAGACATGTTATAGACGTGTGGGTTCGATCCTCCACCATGGCCATGTGTGGTACTCTTGAGTAAGATATGTTATAGACGTGTGGGTTCGATCCTCCACCATGACCATGTGTGGTACTTTTGAGTAAGACATGTTACAGACGTGTGGGTTCGATCCTCCACCATGGCCATGTGTGGTACTCTTGAGTAAGATATGTTATCGACGTGTGGCTTCGATCCTCCACCAGGGCCATGTGTGGTACTCTTGAGTAAGACATGTTATACACGTGTGGGTTCGATCCTCCACCAGGGCCATGTGTGGTACTCTTGAGTAAGAAATGTTTTAGACGTGTGGGTTCGATCCTCCACCATGGCCATGTTTGGTACTCTTGAGTAAGATATGTTATATACGTGTGGGTTCGATCCTCCACCATGGCCATGTGTGGTACTCTTGAGTAAGACATGTTATAGACGTGTGGGTATGATCCTCCACCAGGGCCATGTTTGGTACTCTTGAGTAAGACATGTTATAGACGTGTGGGTTCGATCTTCCACCATGGCCATGTGTGGTACTCTTGAGTAAGATATGTTATAGACGTGTGGGTTCGATCCTCCACCATGGCCATGTGTGGTACTCTTCAGTAAGATATGTTATAGACGTGTGGGTTCGATCCTCCACCAGGGCCATGTGTGGTACTCTTGAGTAAGACATGTTATATACGTATGGGTTCGATCCTCCACCATGAGTAAGATACTCTTGAGTAAGATATGTTATAGACGTGTGGGTTCGATCCTACACCATGGCCATTTGTGGTACTCTTGAGTAAGATATGTTATAGACGTGTGGGTTCGATCCTCCACCATCGCCATGTTTGGTACTCTTGAGTAAGATATGTTATAGACGTGTGGGTTCGATCCTCCACCAGGGCCATGTGTGGTACTCTTGAGTAAGACGTGTTATAGACGTGTGGGTTCGATCCTCCACCATGGCCATGTGTGGTACTCTTGAGTAAGACATGTTATAGACGTGTGGGTTCGATCCTCCACCATGGCCATGTGTGGTACTCTTGAGTAAGACATGTTATAGACGTGTGGGTTCGATCCTCCACCAGGGCCATGTGTGGTACTCTTGAGTAAGGCATGTTATAGACGTGTGGGTTCGATCCTCCACCATGGCCATATTTGGTACTTTTGAGTAAGACATGTTATAGACGTGTGGGTTCGATCCTCCACTATGGCCATGTGTGGTACTCTTGAGTAAGACATGTTATAGACGTGTGACTTCGATCCTCCACCAGGGCCATGTTTGGTACTCTTGAGTAAGACGTGTTATAGACGTGTGGGTTCGATCCTCCACCAGGGCCATGTTTGGTACTCTTGAGTAAGATATGTTATAGACGTGTGGGTTCGATCCTCCACCATGGCCATGTTTGGTACTCTTGAGTAAGACATGTTATAGACGTGTGGGTTCGATCCTCCACCAGGGCCAGGTGTGGTACTTTTGAGTAAGACATGTCATAAACGTGTGGGTTCGATCCTCCACCATGGCCATGTGTGGTACTCTTGAGTAAGACATGTTATATACGTGTGGGTTCGATCCTCCACCAGGGCCATGTGTGGTACTTTTGAGTAAGACATGTCATATACGTGTGGGTTCGATCCTCCACCATGGCCATGTGTGGTACTCTTGAGTAAGACATGTTATAGACGTGTAGCTTCGATCCTCCACCATGGACATGTGTGGTACTCTTGAGTAAGACATGTTATAGACGTGTGGGTTCGATCATCCACCAGGGCCATGTTTGGTACTCTTGAGTAAGACATGTTATAGACGTGTGGGTTCGATCCTCCACTAGGGCCATGTGTGGTACTCTTGAGTAAGACATGTTATAGACGTGTGGGTTCGATCCTCCACCAGGGCCATGTTTGGTACTCTTGAGTAAGACATGTTATAGACGTGTGGGTTCGATCCTCCACCAGGGCCATGTTTGGTACTCTTGAGTAAGACATGTTATAGACGTGTGGGTTCGATCCTCCACCAGGGCCATGTTTGGTACTCTTGAGTAAGACATGTTATAGACGTGTGGGTTCGATCCTCCACCATGGCCATGTGTGGTACTCTTGAGTAAGACATGTTATAGACGTGTGGGTTCGATCCTCCACCAGGGCCATGTGTGGTACTCTTGAGTAAGACATGTTATACACGTGTGGGTTCGATCCTCCACCATGGCCATGTGTGGTACTCTTGAGTAAGACATGTTATAGACGTGTGGGTTCGATCCTCCACCACGGCCATGTTTGGTACTCTTGAGTAAGACATGTTATAGACGTGTGGGCTTGATCCTTCACCATGGCCATGTGTGGTACTCTTGAGTAAGACATGTTATAGACGTGTGGGTTCGATCCTCCACCATGGCCATGTGTGGTACTCTTGAGTAAGACATGTTATAGACGTGTGGGTTCGATCCTCCACCACGGCCATGTTTGGTACTCTTGAGTAAGACATGTTATAGACGTGTGGGTTCGATCCTCCACCAGGGCCATGTGTGGTACTCTTGAGTAAGACATGTTATAGACGTGTGGGTTCGATCCTCCACCAGGGCCATATGTGGTACTCTTGAGTAAGACATGTTATAGAGGTGTGGGTTCGATCCTCCACCAGGGCCATATGTGGTACTCGTGAGTAAGACATGTTATAGAGGTGTGGGTTCGATCCTCCACCAGGGCCATGTGTGGTACTCTTGAGTAAGACATGTTATAGACGTGTGGGTTCGATCCTCCACCAGGGCCATGTGTGGTACTCTTGAGTAAGACATGTTATAGAGGTGTGGGTTCGATCCTCCACCAGGGCCATATGTGGTACTCGTGAGTAAGACATGTTATAGAGGTGTGGGTTCGATCCTCCAGCAGGGCCATGTGTGGTACTCTTGAGTAAGACATGTTATAGACGTGTGGGTTCGATCCTCCACCAGGGCCATGTGTGGTACTCTTGAGTAAGACATGTTATAGACGTGTGGGTTCGATCCTCCACCAGGGCCATCTGTGGTACTCTTGAGTAAGACATGTTATAGAGGTGTGGGTTCGATCCTCCACCAGGGCCATATGTGGTACTCGTGAGTAAGACATGTTATGGAGGTGTGGGTTCGATCCTCCACCAGGGCCATGTGTGGTACTCTTGAGTAAGACATGTTATAGACGTGTGGGTTCGATCCTCCACCAGGGCCATGTTTGGTACTCTTGAGTAAGACATGTTATAGACGTGTGGGTTCGATCCTCCACCAGGGCAATGTTTGGTGCTCTTGAGTAAGACATGTTATAGACGTGTGGGTTCGATCCTCCAGCAGGGCCATGTTTGGTACTCTTGAGTAAGACATGTTATAGACGTGTGGGTTCGATCCTCCACCAGGGCCATGTTTGGTGCTCTTGAGTAAGACATGTTATAGACGTGTGGGTTCGATCCTCCAGCAGGGCCATGTTTGGTACTCTTGAGTAAGACATGTTATAGACGTGTGGGTTCGATCCTCCACCAGGGCCATGTGTGGTACTCTTGAGTAAGACATGTTATAGACGTGTGGCTTCGATCCTCCACCAGGGCCATGTTTGGTACTCTTGAGTAAGATATGTTATATACGTGTAGGTTCGATCCTCCACCATGGCCATGTGTGGTACTCTTGAGTAAGACATGTTATACACGTGTGGGTTCGATCCTCCACCAGGGCCATGTTTGGTACTCTTGAGTAAGACATGTTATAGACGTGTGGGTTCGATCCTCCACCAGGGCCATGTGGTACTCTTGAGTATGATATGTTATAGACGTGTGGGTTCGATCCACCACCACGGCCATGTGTGGTACTCTTGAGTAAGACATGTTATAGACGTGTGGGTTCGATCCTCCACCAGGGCCATGTGTGGTACTCTTGAGTAAGACATGTTATAGACGTGTGGGTTCGATCCTCCACCAGGGCCATGTTTGGTACTCTTGAGTAAGACATGTTATAGACATGTGGGTTCGATCCTCCACCAGGGCCATGTGTGGTACTCTTGAGTAAGACATGTTATAGACGTGTGGGTTCGATCCTCCACCAGGGCCATGTTTGGTACTCTTGAGTAATACATGTTATAGACGTGTGGGTTCGATCCTCCACCAGGGCCATGTGTGGTACTCTTGAGTAAGACATGTTATAGACGTGTGAGTTCGATCCTCCACCATGGCCATGTGTGGTACTCTTGAGTAAGACATGTTATAGACGTGTGGGTTCGATCCTCCACCACGGCCATGTGTGGTACTCTTGAGTAAGACATGTTATAGACGTGTGGGTTCGATCCTCCACCAGGGCCATGTGTGGTACTCTTGAGTAAGACATGTTATAGACGTGTGGGTTCGATCCTCCACCAGGGCCATGTGTGGTACTCTTGAGTAAGACATGTTATAGACGTGTGGGTTCGATCCTCCACCAGGGCCATATGTGGTACTCTTGAGTAAGACATGTTATAGAGGTGTGGGTTCGATCCTCCACCACGGCCATGTGTGGTACTCTTGAGTAAGACATGTTATAGACGTGTGGGTTCGATCCTCCACCAGGGCCATGTTTGGTACTCTTGAGTAAGACATGTTATAGACGTGTGGGTTCGATCCTCCACCATGGCCATGTGTGGTACTCTTGAGTAAGACATGTTATAGACGTGTGGGTTCGATCCTCCACCACGGCCATGTTTGGTACTCTTGAGTAAGACATGTTATAGACGTGTGGGTTTGATCCTTCACCAGGGCCATGTGTGGTACTCTTGAGTAAGACATGTTATAGACGTGTGGGTTCGATCCTCCACCAGGGCCATATGTGGTACTCTTGAGTAAGACATGTTATAGACGTGTGGGTTCGATCCTCCACCAGGGCCATATGTGGTACTCGTATGTAAGACATGTTATAGAGGTGTGGGTTCGATCCTCCACCAGGGCCATGTGTGGTACTCTTGAGTAAGACATGTTATAGACGTGTGGGTTCGATCCTCCACCATGGCCATGTTTGGTACTCTTGAGTAAGACATGTTATAGACGTGTGGGTTCGATCCTCCACCAGGGCAATGTTTGGTGCTCTTGAGTAAGACATGTTATAGACGTGTGGGTTCGATCCTCCAGCAGGGCCATGTTTGGTACTCTTGAGTAAGACATGTTATAGACGTGTGGGTTCGATCCTCCACCAGGGCCATGTTTGGTGCTCTTGAGTAAGACATGTTATAGACGTGTGGGTTCGATCCTCCAGCAGGGCCATGTGTGGTACTCTTGAGTAAGACATGTTATAGACGTGTGGGTTCGATCCTCCACCAGGGCCATGTGTGGTACTCTTGAGTAAGACATGTTATAGACGTGTGGCTTCGATCCTCCACCAGGGCCATGTTTGGTACTCTTGAGTAAGATATGTTATATACGTGTACGTTCGATCCTCCACCATGGCCATGTGTGGTACTCTTGAGTAAGACATGTTATACACGTGTGGGTTCGATCCTCCACCAGGGCCATGTTTGGTACTCTTGAGTAAGACATGTTATAGACGTGTGGGTTCGATCCTCCACCAGGGCCATGTGGTACTCTTGAGTATGATATGTTATAGACGTGTGGGTTCGATCCACCACCACGGCCATGTGTGGTACTCTTGAGTAAGACATGTTATAGACGTGTGGGTTCAAACCCCTACCAGTGCCGTGTTTGGTACTCTTGAGTAAGACATGTTGGAGGCTCGTGGGTTCGATCATCCAACAAGGCCATATTTGTAACGCTTGAGTTGGAGACTCGTGGGTCCGATCCTCCACCACGGCCATGTGTGGTACACTTGAGTAAGACATGTTGGAGGCTCGTGGGTTCGATCCTCCACCATGGCTATGTGTGGTACACTTGAGTAAGTCATGTTGGAGGCTCGTGGGTTCGATCCTCCACCACGGCCATGTGTGATACACTTGAGTAAGACATGTTGGAGGCTCGTGGGTCCGATCCTCCACCATGGCTATGGGTGGTACACTTGAGTAAGACATATTGGAGGCTCGTGGGTCCGATCCTCAACCATGGCTTTGGGTGGTACACTTGAGTAAGACATGTTGGAGGCTCTTGGGTTCGATCCTCTACCACGACCATGTGTGAAACACTTGAGTAAGACGTGTTGGAGGCTCGTGGGTTCGGTCCTCCACCACAGCCATGTTTGGTACTCTTGAGAAAGACATTTTGAATGCTCGTGGTTTCGATCTTTCACCACGACCATGTGTTGTACTTTTGAGAAAGACATATTGAATGCTCGTGGTTTCGATCCTCCACCATGGCTATGTGTGGTACACTTGAGTAAGACATGTTGGAGGCTCGTGGGTTCGATTATCCACCATGGCTATGTGTGGTACACTTGAATAAGAAGTGTTGGAGGTTCGTGGTTTCGATCCTCCACCATGGATATGTGTGGTACACTTGAGTAAGTCATGTTGGAGGCTCGTGGGTTCGATCCTCCACCACGGCCATGTGTGGTACACTTGAGTAAGACATGTTGGAGGTTTGTGGGTCCGATCCTCCACCATGGCTATGGGTGGTACACTTGAGTAAGACATGTTGGAGGCTCGTGGGTCCGATCCTCCACCATGGCTATGGGTGGTACACTTGAGTAAGACATGTTGGAGGCTCGTGGGTTCGATCCTCCACCACGGCCATGTGTGGTACACTTGAGTAAGACATGTTGGAGGTTTGTGGGTCCGATCCTCCACCATGGCTATGTGTGGTACACTTGAGTAAGTCATGTTGGAGGCTCGTGGGTTCGATCCTCCACCACGGCCATGTGTGATACACTTGAGTAAGACATGTTGGAGGCTCGTGGGTCCGATCCTCCACCACGGCCATGTGTGGTACACTTGAGTAAGACATGTTGGAGCCTCGTGGGTCCGATCCTCCACCATGGCTATGGGCGGTACACTTGAGTAAGTCATGTTGGAGGCTCGTGGGTTCGATCCTCCACCACGGCCATGTGTGGTACACTTGAGTAAGACATGTTGGAGCCTCGTGGGTCCGATCCTCCACCATGGCTATGGGTGGTACACTTGAGTAAGACATGTTTGGGGCTCATGGGTCCAATCCTCCACCATGGTTATGGGTGGTACACTTGAGTAAGACATGTTGGAGGCTCGTGGTTTCGATCCTCCACCATGGCTATGTGTGGTACACTTGAGTAAGACATGTTGGAGGTTCGTGGGTCCGATCCTCCACCACGGCCATGTGTGGTACACTTGAATAAGACATGTTGGAGGTTCGTGGGTTCGATCCTCCACCATGGCTATGTGTGGTACACTTGAGTAAGACATGTTGGAGGCTCGTGGGTTCGATCCTCCACCATGGCTATGTGTGGTACACTTGAGTAAGACATGTTGGAGGCTCGTGGGTCCGATCCTCCACCACTGCCATGTGTGGTACACTTGAATAAGACATGTTGGAGGTTCGTGGGTTCGATCCTCCACCACGGCCATGTGTGGTACACTTGAGTAAGACATGATGGAGGCTCGTGGTTTAAATCCTCCACCACGGCTATGTGTGGTACACTTGAGAAAGACATGTTGGAGGTTCGTGGGTTCGAACCTTCAGCATGGCTATGTGTGGTACACTTGAGTAACACATGTTGGAGGTTCGTGGGTTCGATCCTCTACCACGACCATGTGTGGAACACTTAAGTAACACATGTTGGAGACGCGTGGATTCAATCCTCCACCACGCCAGTGTTTGGTACTCTTGAGTAAGACATGTTGGAGGCTCGTGGGTTGTTTGGTACTCTTGAGTAAGACATGTTGGAGGCTCGTGGTTTCGATCCTTCACCACGAACTTGTGTTGTACTTTTGAGTAAGACATGTTGGAGGCTCGTGGTTTCGATCCTCCAATACGGCCATGTTTTGTACTCTTGACTAAGACATGTTGGAGACTGGTGGGTTCGAACCTACAAAACGGCCATGTGTGGTGCTCTTGAGTAAGAGATGTTGGAAGCACGTGGATTCGATATTCCACCATGACTATGTGTGGTACACTTGAGTAAGACATGTTGCAGGCTCGTGGGTTCGATCCTCCACCATGGCTATATATGGTACACTTGAGTAAGACATGTTGAAGGCTCGTGGGTCCGATCCTCCACCATGGCTATGGGTGGTACACTTGAGTAAGACATGTTGGAGGCTCGTGGGTTCGATCCTCCACCATGGATATGTGTGGTACACTTGAGTAAGACATGTTGGAGGCTCGTGGGTCCTATCCTCCACCATGGCTATGGGTGGTACACTTGAGTAAGACATGTTGGAGGCTCGTGGGTCCGATCCTCCACCATGGCTATGGGTGGTACACTTGAGTAAGACATGTTGGAGGCTCGTGGGTTCGATCCTCAACCATGGCTATGTGTGGTACACTTGAGTAAGACATGTTAGAGGTTCGTGGATCCGATCCTCCACCACGGTCATGTGTGGTACACTTGAAGAAGACATGTTGGAGGTTCGTTGGTTCGATCCTCCACCATGGCTATGTGTGGTACACTTGAGTAACACATGTTGGAGGCTCGTGGTTTCGATCCTCCACCATGGCTATGTGTTGTACACTTGAGTAAGACATGTTGGAGGCTCGTGGGTCCGATCCTCCACCACTGCCATGTGTGGTACACTTGAATAAGACATGTTGGAGGTTCGTGGGTTCGATCCTCCACCACGGCCATGAGTGGTACATTTGAGTAAGACATGTTGGAGGCTCGTGGTTTAAATCCTCCACCACGGCTATGTGTGGTACACTTGAGTAAGACATGTTGGAGGTTCGTGGGTTCGAACCTCCAGCATGGCTATGTGTGGTACACTTGAGTAACACATGTTGGAGGTTCGTGGGTTCGATCCTCTACCACGACCATGTGTGGAACACTTAAGTAACACATGTTGGAGACGCGTGGGTTCAATCCTCCACCACGGTAGTGTTTGGTACTCTTGAGTAAGACGTGTTGGAGGCTCGTGGGTTGTTTGGTACTCTTGAGTAAGACATGTTGGAGGCTCGTGGGTTCGATCCCCTACCACGACCATGTGTTGTACTCTTGAGTAAAACAGGTTGGAGACTCGTGGTTTCGATTTTCCACCACGGCAGTGTTTGGTACTCTTGAGTAAAAGATGTTGACACTCGTGGGTTCGATCTTCCACCATGGCTATGTGTGGTACACTTGAGTAAAACATGTTAGAAGCTCGTGGGTTCGATCCTCCACCATGGCTATGTGTGGTACATTTGAGTAAGACATGTTGTAGGCTCATGGGTGCGATACCCTACCACGACCATGTGTGCTACACTTTAATTAGACATGTTGGAGACTCGTGGGTTCGATCCTCCACTACGGCAGTGTTTGGTACTCTTGAGAAAGACATGTTGGAGGCTCGTGGGTTCGATACCCTACCACGACCATGTGTGCTACACTTGAATTAGACATGTTGGAGACTCGTGGGTTCGATCCTCAAATACGGCAGTGTTTAGTACTCTTGAGAAAGACATGTTGTAGGCTCGTGGGTTAGATACCCTACCACGACCATGTGTGCTACACTTGAATTAGACATGTTGGAGACTCGTGGGTTCGATCCTCCACTACGGTAGTGTTTGGTACTCTTGAGAAAGACATGTTGTAGGCTCGTGGATTCGATCCCCTACCACGACCTTGTGTTGTACTCTTGAGTAAGACAGGTTGGAGACTCGTGGTTTCGATCCTCCAACATGGCCATGTTTTGTACTCTTGAGTAAGATATGTTGGAGGCTCAGGGGTTCGATCTTCCACCACGGCCATGTGTTGTACTCTTGAGTAAGACACGTTGGAAGCTCGTGGGTTCGATCTTCCAACACGGCAATGTTTAGTACTCTTGAGTAAGACATGTTTGAGACTCGTGGGTTCGATCCTACAACACGGCCATGTGTTGTGCTCTTGAGTAAGAGATGTTTGAGGCTCGTGGGTTCGAACGTCCACAATGGCTATGTGTGGTACACTTGAGTAAGACATGTTGGAGGCTCGTGGGTTCGATCCATTACCACGACCATGTGTGGTACTCTTGAGTAAGACATATTGGAGGCTCGTGGGTTCGATCCCCTACCACGACCATGTGTTGTACTCTTGAGTAAGGCAGATTGGAGACTCGTGGTTTCGATCCTCCAACACGGCCATGTTTGGTACTCTTGAGTCAGACATGTTGGAGGCTCATGGGTTCGACCCTCCACCACGGCTATGTTTGGTACTATTGAGTAAGACATGTTGGAGGCTCATGGGTTCGACCCTCCACCACGGCCATGTTTGATACTATTGAGTAAGACATGTTGGAGGCTCATGGGTTCGACTCTCCACCACGGCCATGTTTGGTACTATTGAGTAAGACATGTTGGAGGCTCATGGGTTCGACCCTCCACCACGGCCATGTTTGGTACTCTTGAGTCAGACATGTTGGAGGCTCATGGGTTCGACCCTCCACCACGGCCATGTTTGGTACTATTGAGTAAGACATGTTGGAGGCTCATGGGTTCGACCCTCCACCACGGCCATGTTTGGTACTATTGAGTAAGACATGTTGGAGGCTCATGGGTTCGACCCTCCACCACGGCCATGTTTGGTACTCTTGAGTCAGACATGTTGGAGGCTCATGGGTTCATCCCTCCACCACGGCCATGTTTGGTACTATTGAGTAAGACATGTTAGAGGCTCATGGGTTTGATCCTTCACAACGACCATGTGTTGTACTCTTGAGTAAGACATGTTTGAGACTCGTGGGTTCGATCCCCCACTACGGCTATATGTGGTACTCTTAAGGAAGACTTGTTGGAGACTAGTGAGTTCGGTTTCACACCACGGCCATGTGTGATACTCTTGAGTAAGACGTGTTTGAGGCCATTTGTGGTTTAGTAAATGGTTCTACCCAGGAAGACTTCGTTAGGGTTTTCGTATTAAAATTTGGTATTTTTAGAATCATATTTTACACAACACGAGATTAAAATAAGTTTTTGATTTGCATTATTTTTAATACCTTTTTTTTTTCAAAATCCGAATGAACTGGAAGAAAAACTACTTTGACCACTGTGTGGAGTATGTTTGATAACTCTGTTCTCATATCCTAAGCGTGTAAATAGCAGTTATCTTTCATCATTTAAACATAAAATATCTCACAATATATCATAATAGACTATTGTTTTGCTGAACGGAATGGCTAATATGCTACTTCTCTAATATCTTCGACCAAATATATTGAGTAGCGATCTTAAAATTTGTATACGACATTAACAGGCTATTGTTTTGGTTTTACATAGCCTTAATGTTCTTCATTATTAAAGTCTAAATTTCAAGGACATTCATTTGATACTTCTTGAGAAATAAAAAACATTAAATGTTAGATTCATCAAATGTCTGGTGGCGGGTTAGCTGTATATATATCATATATCAATTAATTCAAATATTTTGAATCAGTATCGTTATTGGTTTTAGTTCCGCTTGTAATCAGCTTAAAGTACAAAGCCTACCGAGTACGAAAACAACCGTTGCATAGCAACACATCGGAATACTTTGTTTTCATCCTTATAATATAAGTGTTCACGTGATAAACACTCTTTCCGGTTGACCCGATAGACAACACACTTTTAAAAAATAATAGTGTTCTAAAACCAACCCACCAAACCCCAAATTTGATTGTTCATTGTACTAACATTTCTTATTACTGACCACATATAGGATGCATATTGTTTTATTTTAAAGTTGTAGAGTTGTTTAACATGTTGCGCTCCGCTAAATGCATTGTTGCTGCGGCTAGTCGTCATGTTTTTCAGTTATCTGTTTGCACACGTGTGGGCAACAATATTGGTTTAAGAAATAAATCTGCACCACCATGAAGTGATGTTTGATAAGAGAAAATCCCAACTACTGGCTGTTCTTTAGCACAATTGGAAGTTCATGTGATAGCAATTTCTGTGGTGACTAAACTACTGGAAGAATATTGACAGTGGTAACATTATTTAGAGCGAGGGTTTTGGCAGATGTACATGTATGTTCATGGTGAAACCGATGCTTCTTTTAACTGTTATCTTAATATTACTGTTACATGTAGTTATTCAATATATGTTCGGTATGCAGAAACTACGGCTGTGTTTAAAAGTGTTAATGGTGCGTAAAAAGTGTCATGTTGATAGTATTCGTCAGGAAAAGGACTCGTTAGTTTTCTAAGTCATTTTTCAGTGCCAGTGGTTTCAAAGGGTATTATACGTAGATACCGCTTCTAGTCATGTCATTCTTTTTGGTAATGTTCATGTACTTTGATGTTCTAATGTGTTAAGTTGCGCATAAAGCACATACCCAAGCAGTGGGATATAGTCACAAGCGGCAATTTATGGCGGCCGACAATCCATCGTGTACAAACTATACATTATTGTCGCATCATGGTCTTAACTGATATCCGTGAGGGATATATCTAAATATGTCAAGTAGAAAGAGCAATAACTGCGTCTTTATTTATGGGGGAAAAGTGTTGCAGTTGCTTCCCTTGAATATGGTTCCCATAAATGATCCAGGGTAACAAATGTGGAAATAATACTTAAAGTCAGAAATCAATATGCTACAAAATACTGATAACTAAGAAGGTTGTGTGATGCTCAGAACAGTTTATCAGGTGTTGCCCTCTTTCACTATTTAGGTATGTTGGAATATGCTTATAGCTCAGGCTTACTGTGTATTGGATTGAGTTTATTGCGATTTGAATGGCGTTTACTGCGCGGATTGCATTGATGGCGTATTGTAATATGTGTATTATATGGCGTAATTGGTATGAGTCGTTTGTAGCAAATAACAAATACGTGATTTGGCAGAGTTATAGATTTAAATATCGCGTTGTTGCGTTGTTTTATTACAGTGATTGCAGATCTTTAGAATAACGTTAAATAAGTGTACGTTGTCGTCTGGCGGTTCACAGGATTTCTCATGTTTTATCTGGGGCAGTCGTGCTAATCTTAGTATTACATTGCGGCAACTTCACTCTCCATTACTTTAATATATTGATTATTTGTTTATGTTGTAATGGAAATGTATCAAGAGTATACAAAATAACAAATTGTGTAACTAGTCAATGCAGTTATTTATATATTGCTTTTTTCCATATGCACGTCGTAAAATAAAGTAATTGAGAATGTTAAGTTGAGGAACATCTCAATTTTTCAACAGCTTCACAAATATATTCATCACTGTGAACAAGGTGGATAACTCAAGCATAGTTTTGCATCCAAGATTTAAGAATTGTGTTTCCTTATTTTGCAATAGAAATACTAATGGTATTTTACGATTTAAAAAGAATCCGAATCGCCACCTGGCAACTGCCTGGTCGTTTTGAATCGCCTTCTGATGAGTATACTCGGTATATTGAAAAAAAACCATCGCGGCACTGGCGTGTTTTTAATTATTCTCGACTGATTAACTATTGAATTGATTTGTGAATAAAATAAAACGGCGATTTAAAAACAATCCGATTCGCCAACTGGCAACTGGTTTTTAGATAGCGATTCGCGTCGAATCTATAACTGGACATTTTGAATTGCCTTCTGGTGAGTATACTCGGTATTCTGAAGAACCAACCCGGCGCTGGTGTGTTTGTTATTAAACGATTTGTTAAAGAAATTGAAACAATGATTAAAAAATCCGAATCCCCAGTTGGCGACTGGTTGGTCGTTTTGAATTGACTTCTGCCGAGTAGACTCGGTATATCAACGAATCAACGCAGCACTACTTTATTAGTATAAACTGTTTTTTTAATGAATTGATTTGATAAAGAATAAAACGGCGATTTTTAAAAAAAAATCCCCAACTGGACGTTTTGAATCGCCTACTCGGTATATTGGAGAACCAACCCGGCACTGGTTTGTTATTTATTGTTATGAACTGTTTTTGTTTTATTCTTTAGTATACCGAGTATACTTATTAGGAGGCGATTTAAAACGTTTAACCAGTTGCCAGTTGGGGATTCGGATGGTTTTAAAAAATAAAAGCAGTGGATATGACTCTAAAAGTGATATCTACTTTAAATGCCTCTTTTTGAATTGACAAATTGATATTCACATTTTCATCACAAACACTCGCAAATATGCGGAGTATTAACCATTGTAATCTCTCTGTGGTTTGCAATGTGCAGCTTCTTCAGTGATATTTTCTTTGTGAGACATGGGTATGGTTTATAGACTGGCGATTGCAACTATGCTGTTATATACCAAAGAGAGATCTACGGTTACCATTATGTTTTATATGCCATTTTCTCCAACCAGTTTGTTACAATTATAATTTTGACCTCGTTTTTTTTACCCATAGCGGCTTTTTGAAAGCACCTCTTGTTTACAAGTGGGCTATTATTTCCAGGTATTTCATGTTTTACAAACACAAAGTGACAATTTTATGCATTCTGTGGAAAAAATAAAAAGAGATTTGTGTCACTATTAAAACCAGCTTAAAGTTAAAAGAACTATTCACTGCTACCTTATATGTAAGACAACAGGGCTGATCCTGCTACATGTACAAGATACTATTTAATGAGTATATTTCATCATACGTTTCTCAAGCTAGGTGCGCTCTTGTTACACTTAAATAATCAATGCGGATAAAGTAAGTGCTTGAAGTAGAAACTTCTAAACGGTGGCTGGTCACAGTAATTTTTTATAATGGGGTTTAACGCCATTTTCAACACATTTCAGGTTATATGTGGCATATGCAGTGTTTTGTGGAGGAAAATCTCAGAATGATTCTGAGTAGAGCCAATGTCCTTCCGCAAGTAATTGGCAAACTTTCTCACATTAAGGTTTTGGAGCGAGCGGGACTCGAACCTTCGACCTTAGCGGTGAAAGGAAAGTGATCTTGGGACGGCACCCTAGACCACTCGGCCACGGTGGACCCTACCTGTCACAGTAAAGCTGTTTTATACCAACAATAGTCTAGGAGCAAACAGCCACACAGCGCCCTGTAGACAACACAGGGATGTCACTTGACATTTGGTAGCTACATATAGACCATTATCTGACCTTTATTACTTGTTGTGGTATCACTGTCAAGATATTTTGGGAGAATATTCCCCAAACCAAAGAGTCAGATTGGTCATAAAGCGCTCTGAAACAGAGGAGACAATGCCAAAGAAGGCAAAGTCTTTGATAATGCCCCAATTTCAATGTGGTCAGTCCAGATAGTATTGATATATAACTACTGTGTAAGTTTGGTGAATATCAAATGAAAACTGCAGGTGCTAAAGTACACTTACTTAAAGTAATTCAAGTGTCATAACTCCAACAATATTTTTCTGATTTGCCCAGCTCTAAAATGTGTTATGGTTATATAATTACTATGTCAGATTGGTGAAGATTAAATGATAACGGCGAGTGTCAGTGTGAACAATTCAAACAGCATAGATTTTGGTGAGTCAATGTCCATAACTCCGACACAAAATATCCGATTTAGCCAATTGAAAGTCTTGTCTGGTATATTTTGATTATATAACTACTGTGTATGTTTGATTAAGATGCTGAAATGAAAATGAAAATGAAAACTGAGAGTGCTAGAGTGCACAAAACGTCAAATAACGCAATATTTGATGATTCAAGTGCCACAGCTCCGGCACTGATTGTCCGATTAGACCTGTTTATGAACTCTCCTGATAATTATGACTATATAACTACTGTGTAAGTTTGATGAGGATCAAATTTAAATGCAGATGCTAGAGTGCACAAAATGTCAAAAAGTGCTTTTTTATGTTTGAAGGGCCAAAACTCTGACATTAATTATCCAATTTGGACAGTTCAAAAACATATCTGAGATATTATGATTATATACTTACTATGTAAGTTTGGTGAACCAATAAAAAAACAGCTGCTAGAGTGCACACAACAAAATGTTCACGAACGGACACAGGGTGATAAGAATATTTCATATTGAACTTTGCCAATTTCTGGTAGGGGAATAAAAATGACATTTACACGTATACGTTATTTTATTATTATGTTTCAAAAACTCTGCCGATATTAACTAAGAAAAGTGTAGTTTCTTTCTTAAAAATCTTAACTATATTAAAATATATATAGTAATATGTATAAAATATGTGAGTTATATGAAGTTCGAAGAAGATTTTTTCTTAAAACAGAGGTTTAACAAATGATCTTGGATAAATATATGACACAGCTTAAATATAAATTGTCTGATTTGAATACTGTACATATATCGGTACATATATCGGAAATAATTGTTCTCTGTATAGTGCAGATCATTGTTCGAATATGTCCTAACATGGTAATTGTCTCTCTGTCTTATATGTACGTGTACGATGTCTAACTATACCAGCACGGGTTTACACTCTGTCTTATATGTACGTGTAGGGTGTCTAACTATACAAGCACGGATTTACACTCTGTCTTATATGTGTGTGTAAGGTGTCTAACTGTACAAGCACGGATTTACACTCTGTCTTATATGTACGTGTAGGGTGTCTAACTATACAAGCACGGGTTTACACTCTGTCTTATATGTACTTGTAGGTTGTCTAACTATACAAGCACGGATTTACACTCTGTCTTGTATGTACGTGTACGATGTCTAACTGTAAAAGCACGGGTTTACACTCTCTCTTATATGTACGTGTAGGGTGCCTAACTATACAAGCACGGTTTTACACTCTGTTTTATATATACGTGTACGGTGTCTAACTATACAAGCACGGATTTACACTCTGCCTTATATGTACGTGTACGATGTCTAACTAAAAAAGCACTGACTTACACTCTGTTTTATATGTACGTGTAGGGTGTTTAACTATACAAGCACGGATTTACACTCTGTCTTATATGTACGTGTACGATGTCTAACTATACAAGCACGGATTTACACTCTGACTTATTTGTACGTATACGATGTCTAACTATACAAGCACGGTTTTACACTCTGTTTTATATATACGTGTAGGTTGTCTAACTATACAAGCACGGATTTACACAATGTCTTATATGTACGTGTACGATGTCTAACTATACAAGCACGTGTTTACACTCTGTCTTATATGTACGTGTACGGTGTCTAACTATACAAGCACGGATTTGCACTCGATCTTGTATGTACGTGTACGTTGTCTAACTATACAAGCACGGATTTACACAATGTCTTATATGTACGTGTACAATATCTAACTATACAAGCACGTGTTTACACTCTGTCTTATATGTACGTGTACGGTGTCTAACTATACAAGCACGAGTTTAAACTCTGATTTATATGTACGTGTACGATGTCTAACTATACAAGCACGGGTTTACACTCTGTTTTATATGTACGTGTACGTTGTTTAACTATACAAGCACGGATTTACACTCTGTCTTATATGTACGTGTACGACGTCTAACTATACACACACGGGTTAAATCTCTGTCTTGTATATATGTGTACGATGTCTAACTATACAAGCACGGTTTTACACACTGTCTTATATATACGTGTAGGGTGTCTAACTATATAAGCACGGTTTTACACTATGGCACATGACAACTTTGCTAAATTTTCCCGTTACTCTTCCATAAAATTATATCTGCTTTATTCGTTATCAAATTATATATCCCAGCATTTGTGTTAACACTTAAAGTTAGTTTCTATTTTATAAAGGAACATAACACGAATACGATAAATGTGATAAATTGTGTGAAAGGCATATATATCATTTTTTATCGTTAATATAGAAAAAACTGAAGGAAAATATTTCTTTTATAATTTTTTACTCATATTTATCGAAGTATGAACGTGTCCTCATACGTTTTATATCAAAAATGTTTTTTTCAATTCTTAAATATAAAGATTCATGTAGTAATACATGGATAATGATATCTCCATAATGTTTTATTATGGTTACGTGTTAATAATAGGGGTGTAAACACGGGTTTAATGCGTGAGATCCGACTTCAAGATTGCCCTGTATCCCTTTAAACATGTTTTTGTGTTAACCCAACCTTTCAAATAAGTAAAACTGACAACATTAAACAATTATAGCCTTCTTTTCTTCTTTACTCATAAAACGTAAAATTTCCACAATGCTTTTCACATGTATCCATGTGTTCCGAGCGATTACGAGTATGTTCCTTGGTGTGAATTTCTATCAGACATCTTAACATTATGGGATAGACAGAGTCATCTACAAACAAGTACCTTTATTATGACAAAACAAAATCATGAAATAATATATAATTTATAACGATCTTCCTTTATCCACGAATTCACTAATGCACCATTTGTAACGACGTCTGTCATCTATCTAAACTTCATTTCGACAAATTGTAATGAATAGTGATATCCCAACCAATGGTACCAGTTGACGCCTTGTGAAGGTTTACTATTTTTACCACGGAGATAAATTCCATTAAGATTTGAATGAATACAGTCATTGTACCACCATCCACCTTTATACCAGTTAGCACAATCACCACCACTGTCATCATTGTCCCTATCCCTGGTGGAGAACTTCTTGTTGTTATGACGCCTCAACGAATCTCCGGCGTCCCCGCTGTATCCGCTCACTGTTAGTTTATAATCCTCCGCTTCTGATCCAACACGGAACTTTTCGTACTTCGCGAATCTCTGATTATTTTCAAAATCTTTTAACTCAACTCGTAATTCATGACAGCATGGTGACGTCAGGATGCTCAAATAAGTATTCCCGAGCCAAAACTCTCCTTCTAGATCACCAAAGCCGATTTTATAATCAGTCCAGTTTCGGAAAAAATCGACGGTTCCGTCCACACGCCTCTGAAACACTGTCCAGCCGCCACCGTCTGTTTCCTGGTCACAGTACACACGAATTGAAGTGTTTCCGTTAACTGGGTATATATCATACACACCGTTTACAGTTTTCCCGCGTTTATACCATTCCAGACACGAAGCCACCTTTTTTGTCGTCTGCAAAATGTTGTTCACCGTATCAGATAATTGAGATAAAACATCTGTAATATTTGAAATTGAAGAAAGTAGTTCCATTTTGACTTTTTCTAAATTTCCAGCAACCGTACCTTCAAATCTTGAAAATGCTTTCCCGTTATCTCCAGCTATTTGCACTAATTCGTCAAAACGATTGTTTGTTATTGAATGATCGTGCGACGCGTTCAAGGCGTACTCGATCATCATTTCGGATCTGCTGTTATAACGTGTCACCTCTTTCTCCATTTCCGGTACCCGTCTCCTTATCCTTGAATTCAATTCTTTCTCATCCGCAAAACCACCAAGTATTAGTTGAAAACTCTCATTGATGCCTTTCATCTGTTGAGTCACCTGGTGTGTCCATGTCACTTCATCGACAGCGTAAGCATCTCTGGATCTATCATTGACCTCTGATTCAGTAAAGTTACACATTTCTATTGAACTGTTAAGTCTTTTATCAACTTCTTCCAATTTTGCAATAACTTCTTTTGTGTCATATTGCAACAAATCAATTTGATATTCAACTAATGCAAGACGCTTTTCAAGGCGCTTCATGTTGACAGCTGAACACCTATTTCTGTAAACCACACAACATATCACCAAACAGAATATTTCAAAAAGGAAATGCATGATTCCTTTAGCTCGCAGTATTTAAATAACGAAACAGAACTTAGTTCCACTCACATACTCTCGCTGATATGAACTTCAATTAGAAGTGTTATACTATATATGTTAACATAATTGTTAATCACTGCTTAAAGCTACATTTTAAATAATGTTTGAACCGAAGTAGACAGACAATTTGTTTTTAACCAAGTGACGTTTTACTAGTGACGGTGACCCCAGTTGTCACTTCTTCTGTATGTATCTGGCTTATAACCCGTATTCTATATTAATATTTTGATGCTGACTGTTTTGATAGTTATATTTTTGAATGCTACCTCTCTATTTAGATATATACGAGGGGTGTTCAATAAAATTATCGTGATTATATTTGGTTTATATCTTCAAAGTAATTTTCTTTAACAGAAAATAACTTTTGAAATCTTTTAAGAAACTTCCGAAATATGTCTTCATGGTCTGTTTTGTGTATACCCATCAGACACTGAAATACCACATTTCTGTTGGCAATACAAAACTTTCGTCTGTTTTGGTTGTCATACTGTGCTGCCATTATTTCTATGAAGCTCGAAATAGTGAATTCATATTTAATTTTCTTGCTATTACCATATACATGTAAAAACTGCGATGCACGTTCTCCACTTGCGGAACATGCACTAATGCAGCTCCACACATGAACACATTTAGCAACGCTTTTTTCAACTATATTTGACTGCAGCGTATACGACTGCATGCGATTAGAAGACGATAAAAAGTCTACTGGAAATCGTACGATGTTTGTTGGTATAAGCGTACGATGTATGTTGGTATCATCGTACGATGTTTGTTGGTATCATCGTACGATGTTTGTTGGTATCATCGTACGATGTTTGTTGGTATCATCGTACGATATTTGTTGGTATAAGCGTACGATGTTTGTTGGTATCATCGTACGATGTTTGTTGGTATAAGCGTACGATGTTTGTTGGTATCATCGTACGATGTTTGTTGGTATAATCGTACGATGTTTGTTGGTATAAGCGTACGATGTTTGTTGGTATAATCGTACGTATTTGTTGGTATCATCGGATGCACAACATATAAATCTATCTGTCTGTGGAATTTCACGATTTACATGTTCACGGTTCATAATTATTGGGACGATTAACATTTTCTTGAGTGTCCCTCGTCTTTATAAGATTTAAAAAACATTGAAATAAGACGAATGTGATATAATAAACACGTTTTTGTTTGTTTTCATAATGCTTTTTCCCGTTATTATCATAATAATATTTTATTTATTTTTTCATGAAACAAAGAACAGTTGTTTTTAAGTTTTTTTTTCTTTCTCAGAAATACACATTTATATTAAAGTAATCGAGTTGATTAGTAAAACTCTGGATAACTGTGTGCATTACCTGTTCCTGCAAATTTGCTCTCACGTAAACTGAGTCATATGTTGGCAGAACCACCCCACTTGCCTATAATAATACAGTTTTGCTGCTATTGTGATGTAATTATATTGTTATAAGCAATAGATAATTATGTTTAAGCAAAGTAATCTGTCACGTGACCAATATTATACAATTTCGTGACGGAACTACTTTCATGGTACAATCCTCAGCACGCGTTTCTTTCATTATATAATTGAAAAATATGCATATAGATTAATTGAATATTTACACAAAACATATTTTGATATAACAACGATCTCTGAAAATCATTTTAAAACTCTTTCATCACATCTCCCCATATGCCATAACTCTGCAAATCCCTCTGTTAAGAACAAATAGTTCCGTGGGTTAGACTTACAGGGAGCGTGGCGAGGATGCAATTAATACTGTAGAATTATACACGACAAACAAATTCCTGAACATTTCACGCAACACTTAGTTTGGCACTCACTTCTGGATAACTGAACACAATACCAATGGTTCTTAAAGTGTCTTGTTTCCATAGATATACATCTATGTATCCAAATAACTTGGATAAGCAGGAAAAACACTTAAATACTTAAATCTTGGGGGAAAAAAACAGGTAACCATCATCTTATAATGGTTCAATTAATACTGAATATTGTTCCATTAATTTAAATAAGTAACCAGTCAAAATTAAGTGAAGTTCTTTTTAAAGGATTTAAACAAAATGTTGGCGAAACAGAAACCTGATTGCTTTGTCACAATATCATACAGTTTTATAATTGTTTCTGGTGTCTGCACCAAAATCTGTTTTTATTTAATTGCATATTAATTTAAATTTATTTTATAACTTTACTCGATTTTATAATGCAATGAGTTAGATAAATGATATTTTTATATCTAACTCAGTTCAACAGTTTTTTTTATTTAGGGCATATTTAGGAACTTTCTATTAGAATCAAAAGGCTGGTTGTCTTTATAGTTTGACCTTATCATTATTATACTGGATAAAGAAATAAGGATGATTTTCAGGCTCTACCAGTGCGCCATATAGATGACATCTTGTCGAATTTTAGAAATTTTAACACCATTAATTTTGAAGTATGCCATACGTATGTTTTCCTATACATCTGTGTTAACAGTACACTGTAATGTGTATATTGAAAAGTCTAAAGCTGATCGAAATACATTTGTGTAGAGCTTAAGCTTGTTTTTGTTTGGTTGATTTAATGTTTAGCGTTATTTATATGCCATCGTGGGCTAACAGATGATCAGTTAATCTAACCACTCTTTCTTTGGATCCTGGAAGGTTAACCAGTGTTGGAGCACACCTATCACTGCAAGTAACTGGTAACGCTCTTTTGAATAAGTGGTGAGATACGATTAATAATGAGACACAGTGTAGTATATATCACTCATCACGGAGACTGTGACCAGGCGGAGATTCGAACTCGCGACCCCAGGATTGATAATCAGACGCACCACCGACTGAGCTTAACGGGCTCGTGAATGTATACAGTTACTGTATTTCAACGTTCCTCGTCTTTATGTGGCATACGTTTACGTTATTTATCTAACTCACATAGGTTGTGGCTTTCTCCTGAAGGAACGATTATACAGCTTTAAGTATTATTCAATGGTTTGTTAAGAGCCTTATTTATTTGGTTGAACAATTTTGACTTGGAGATTTTTGTATACCGATATATAGAAATTAACACAAGATTACCGTGATTGGTGTTTTACTAATAGATGATGTATTGCTTTAACAAAATTTTAACTGTATGTGTTTGTACACAGACATATTACGGTGTGGCGAACTTACGTGACATAATGCTATGGAGCGGTGTAAAAAAACAGAAAGAAAAGTACCCCCTTCAGGTCACAATTTTGCCGATAACTTTCTTAATACTTCATAAACAATCACAAAACAAAGACGAACGCCATCGCTGTATAGAGATAAACCGTCGGCGCTATCAAGTGTCCTTGCATAAAGTGCAACGGCGTACTTTGCTCAGTTGATTATGGTATGGAGCAGTGCACTTTACAAAATATGCCGTTGCATCTCTCTCGTATGGCCACTTGATAGCCTTCTATACAGTGGTGACGTTCGTCTTTGTTTTATGAATTATCATGGCATTTTAAGAAAGGTATCTGCACAAATGATGTATTTCGTCGGATTTGTTGCACCACCCCATAGCATTATGCCACGTGGGTTCGCCACCGTGCATATGGTAGTTGGTAATGGAATAAGTGTTTTATCGTTTAAGATCCTCTTCAATCATCGCAATTTTTACCCTTAACTTTTGCTTTAATTAAGTACAAGTAGTGCCAGCGAGGCGATGCAAAACAGGAGGTGCATCTACTCCAAGTCCTCATACTACTTTAGTGTTTCCTCAGTTTATAGGGGAAGCCACTTCAGCGTTCCATGCTGTAATCAAACTCGATGTAGGTCAAACATTTATAGGATGAAGTCTTTTTCAACGTTTCAGTATTTAAAACGTAATATGTTTATTTCTAGTTACGAGCCGATATGTAAACCCTACCTATCTTAGGGAAAAATATCACTTGTGAAACTAAACATTGCCAGTCACATAAAGATTTTCAGTGGTACGCAATATGACAACATCAGCATGTAAATTCTAAAAACGAAACTAGTTTTTATAACTAATTTACTCTGAATATTTCCAAAGTGTTAACTGTTACCATACATATCAGTAAACAAGGAGCAGCGCAAATTGGCTTCCATATACAATGTGGTGCTGCTCGTAAGGTCATCTGATGGCCCGCAGTACTACCGGCACTTCCCAACATTTACCATTGAGCGTTCGTCGTACGTCCCAACGTTACCTTAACGTGCGATATGTATATTTGTATTATAATATGAACTAAGGTATAGCCTCTCTTATGACGTTTACTTAAGACGTTTACATGTTTCTTTTTATTATATTCATTTTCAGGTTGGCCGTGTTGGCATTTTACATTAAGCTAATAGAGAACAATGCAACCCAATACCAGACTAGTTCCTGAGTTCGATCCCCACCAAGGCCATATGTGGTACTCTTGAGTAAGAAATGTTATAGACGTGTGGGTTCGATCTTCCAGCCGGGTCATGATTGGTACTCTTTAGTAAGATATGTTAGAGGCTCGTGGGTTCGATCTTCCACCACGGCCATGTGTGGTACTCTTGAGTAAGACATGTTGGAGGCTCGTGGGTTTGATCATCCACCACGGCCATGTGTGGTACTCTTAAGTAAGACATGTTGGAGGCTCGTAGGTTCGATCTTCCACCCTGGCCATGTTTGGTACTCTTGAGTCAGACATGTTGAAGGCTCGTGGGTTCGATCCTCCACCACGACCATGTTTGGTACTCTTTAGTAAGACATGTTGTAGAGTCGTGGGTTCGATCCTTCACCACGGTCATGTTTGGTACTCTTGAGTAAGACATGTTGGAGGCTCGTGAGTTCGATCCTCCACCACAGCCATGTTTGGTACTCTTGAGTCAGACATGTTGAACGCTCGTGGGTTCGATCCTCCACCACGGTCATGTGTGGTATTCTTGAGTAAGACTTGTTGGAGGCTTGTGAGTTCTATCCCTACCTCAGCCATGTTTGGTACTCTTGAGTAAGACATGTTGGAGGCTCGTGAGTTCGATCCTCCACCACGTCCGTGTGTGGTACTCTAAAATTAGACATGTTGGAGGCTCGTGAGTTCGATCCACCACCATGGCCTTGTTTGGTACTCTTGAGTTAGACATGTTGGAGTATCATGAGTTCGATCCTCCACCACGGCCATGTTTGGATCTCGTGAGTAAGACATGTTGGAGGCTGTTGGGTTCGATCCCTTCCATGGCCATGTTTGGTTCTCTTGAGTAAGACATGTTGGAGGCTCGTTGGTTCGATCCTCCACCACGGCCATGTGTGGTACTCTTGAGTAAGACATGTTGGAGGCTCGTGGGTTCGATCCTCCACCACGGCCATGTGTGGTACTCTTGAGTAAGACATGTTGGACGCTCGTGGGTTCGATCCTCCACCACGGCCATGTGTGGTAATCTTGAGTAAGACATGTTGGAGGCTCGTGGATGTTCATATTATTCATATACAATGTAACAGAAAACGTATGTTTGATTATGGTGCTGCTCGTAAGGTCATCTGATTGCCCACTGTACTACTGGCATTTCCCGACATTTACCATTGAGCATTCGCCGTACGTCTCAACGTTACCTTATCGTGCAAGATGTATATTTGTATTATATTATAATGGTAATACAGTATACAATTCCAAACTGATGACGTTTATTTTAGGCGTTAACATATTATTTATTACTATATTCATTTTCAGGATGAACATCTGTGCTTTGTACATTTAGTTAATAGAGTATGATGCAATCCAATACTTGACTAGTTTCTGAGTTCGATCCCCAGCCATGGCCATGTGTAATCCACCTGAGTAAGATGTTTTGTACCTGTCCCACAATTCATAGCAATTGAATGCTTACTAGACTATGACGTCATTCAAACCTTTCCTTAAGCAACTGACCAATCAGCGTGCTCGTAACAATTGCTAGTTAACGGACCCAATCTGTATGGATGGGTTCGTTCTAAGACTAAGTCAACAGTGTATTCGGAGAATAGCTTTTCATACAAGATCTCGAAACCTTGTTTCTCGACAATCGATTTCGAAAAATTGGACGAGCACTCTACTTTAACGTAAATGGGACATATTCCTTAATTTCTAACGAAATTAAACATTGCGTTAAATAGTTTACTCATTAGTTTTCTGTTCCGATATTTAAATGAAACACATCCTTGTTGAAAACCTTCCTCAATTCCAAAATGTGTGTAAAAATTTGCATAATCATCACAGTAACGACAAAGTTAATCATTGTTTTAAATGTAATTGCATGTTTTTTTAAATGCCTGAAATAGACATACATTAAAGATTATTGAGATAAAACGGTAGCAACTGAGAAGAATGATTGACACCGATCTGTCGGGCCCGATTAGCGGAGTCGTTAGCGCGTCTGACTATCAATCCAGGGGTCTAGTTTAAACATATTGTATTGCCAAATAAACACATATTACTATATTTATCATGCATATAAGCCAAATACAGTTTTAAGGCAAAAGGGTCTGGCCTAAGTTCTCTCAACATTAGATTCGGCCATTCCCTTTCAACTATATTTTGCAATTTTTAACGATGGTTAAGATATATTACATTCCTGGCAAATAAATATGAATGACATAAAGTGTAGTTAATGAGAAAGTATACATGCGTACTTTTGCAAACACACACGGACACACGCACGCACGAACGCACACATACGCACACACGCCCGCACACATATATATACACAGATATTCACATTCAAACATACATACATGCACACACATATGAATGTATGTTGAGGTATTTACTGAAGAGCGGGAATCATTTTATTTTTTGCTTTTTTTTTTAAATGAAATTCAATATTTAATTATTAGAAAATATACACACACACACACATATATGTATATAAAGTAGTATCTGGTTGGTCACTGATATTCACGCGATCGGTTATGGTGTGGTAGCTGTTACAGAGTCAGGGGAGAAAAAACAAAATACTATAACGAAATTAATTATTGGAATCTTCTGGATTCGTGAATGAAAATTTGAACACTTTCGAAGAGATTTATGTTGTCTTCATATGAATGATCGTCTGATCCATATAACAGCTTTTTGACATTGAGTGGATGGAACAACCTTGTGTTTTGAAATAATTTAATTCTTTGTTGTACAAAAAGAATGTAGTTAAAAAAGTAATGTTCAGCATCTTCCACTCCATGCGTAAAGATACATGTTGGATAATTTTCTATATGATTAACGTAAAGATCATGATTTAAGTTACTACAATTATTTCTTAGTCTTGCATGCTGTGCAGATAATATTCGTATACCGTAGTTAAAGTGTTTTGGAACTATAACTGGATGAAAACAAGTATTTTTAAGGTTTCGTTTATATATTGATAATGATGGAGCTTCCCTTAAAGCAACTGATAGCTTATTCCACAACGAAACTGTTGATGGAATAAAAGAATTTGCAAATAGCTCAGTTCGTCTGGTAATGATATCAAGATCTTGTGAGTTTCTAAGATCGTATGTTGTTCTAATACTAACTGTATTGGGAAATAAATCTATTAAGTAGTTTGGTGTCATACCATGTTTTATTTTGTATGCCAATATCAATTTTTGATACTTTCTTCTGTCTGACAGAGATAACCAGCCAATTTCTTTATATAATTTTGAAATGGATATTGATCTTGTTGTGACAGTAACAATTCTGGCAGCTTCATGTTGAATTTTTTCTAAGTTGTCTTTCTCGTAGCAGGTACAGTAATCCCACACTACCGAGGTGTATTCTAAAATTGGGCGAATAAATGATATATACATTTGATTAAGAGAGTCCCTACGTATTTAAAATTTAACTTTTCTCATCATGCCAGCCGGGCCCGATTAGCTCAGTCGGTTACGCGTCTGACTATCAATCCAGGGGTCGTGAGTTCGAATCCCCCGCCCGGCAACAGTCTCCGTGATGATTGACATACGACATTGTGTCTCATTATCATTCGTCTCTCACCACTGATTCAAGTGGGAAAGTTATCAGTTACTTGCGGAGACGGGGTGTGCTCGAGTACTGGTTAATCCCAGGAAACAGTGGTTAGGTTAACTGATCGTCTGTTAGCCCTCGATGGCATAAAAATGACGCTAAATATTCAATCAATCAATCATCATGCCAAGAATTTTGGATGCAGACTGTGTTATGTTTTCAATATGAGCGTGCCATTTACCATTATTACTGATTGTAAGGCCCAAGTGTTTTTGATTTTCAACAAATGTTACAGGAATATTTTCAAACAATAGTGAAGGATTACGAACTTTTTTAGATGTGAATAATATTGCTTCAGTTTTCAATGGATTGAACGTAACTAACCATTGTTTTGACCAAACAGATAACATAACTAGATCGTGATTTATTATACCTTCAAGATCTGATATATTTGTAGCAGAGCTCGCTAAGGAAGTGTCATCTGCAAACAAACGTGCAAGACTTAATAAATTGTCTGTTATATCGTTTACGTAAATTAGAAAAAGTAATGGACCCAGGACAGATCCCTGCGGTACACCGGCATTGACGGACATTGTATGAGAAGAGGATGTGCCGACAAATACCTTTTGGCTCCTACCGGAAAGATAGTTATTGAACCAATTTAAGATTTTGCCATTGATACCGTATTGTTGCATTTTGAATAGAAGGCCTTTGTGCCAAACACGGTCGAATGCTTTAGAAATATCACAGAAGACCATACAAGTGTTAAGTTTAGAGTCAGTTGAATTAACAATTTGGTGGTATATGTCGATTAATTGGTATACAGTGGAATGACCAGTTAAAAAACCTGATTGTCTAGAATATATAAGATTCTCAGAGATAAGGTAATTATATATATACACTTATACACTCAACGTTCCATAAGTTTACCAATACAACTTAACAGGGAAATAGGTCTGTAATTACTAACACACGATGAATCGCCTTTCTTATAAAGGGGCATAACAAGTGCATGTTTCCAGTTACTTGGAAAAGATTCCTCGCGAATAGACTTATTAAATAAAATAAATAAAGGTTTTGAAATTGTACCCTTGGTTAGTTTTAAAATTCAGTGACTTACTAGGTCTGGCCCTACAGCTTTATTAACACCTAAACAAGAAATCATGTCTTCAATGTCGTTCTTTAATATAGTTATATCGTTAATTGTTCTGTTTGTCCGTATGCTCGGTTCTGGTAGGGTTGACCTTCTATCATCTATTTTAAAGATAGAGCAAAAAAACTCATTTAAACAATTTGTTTTCTCATTGTCTGAGAAACATATATTATCGGAGCTGTCGGTAAGTGTTGTTTTCAGTATTGGGATTGTTTCGGATTTACTATTATTTTTAACCAAGTTCCTTAAGATTTTCCAGTATTGATTAGGATTGTCTGTCCGAGATGTGGCAATATTTTGTTCCAAGTTGCTGAAAAAACGTTCTTTTGCATGTTTTTTCAAGTTGTTAACCTTCTTTCTTAAACGTTTGTATTTTGTCCAATCATTTTCGTTTGTACTTTTGGTCGCTATTTTCTTTTGTCTGTCTCTTTGTCTTGAAGTTGTTCGTAACTGTGAGTCGTACCAGGGTTTGTCTTTAGGTCGAATTGTTACTTCTTTGGATGGGATACATTTAGTCATAAGTGATAGAAATGTCTCTGTAAATCGTGAATATGAGTCATTTATGTCAAGTTCTTCAATAAAGTCCCAGTCTTGATCGGATATTATGCGGTTTAACGTTTCATAGTCACCTTTTTTGTAATTCCAGACTTTTCGCTTTGAACATGTTTGTTTGAAATCGTTAAACTTTATTATTAAGAGTGTAGCTTTGTGGTCGCTAACTCGTCTATCAATGTCTATTACGTCATAGGTTAAAGGTAGTATACTGTTGGATATGATAATAGGGTCAAGTTAGGTTGCTGAGGTATCTGTCACTCGTGTCGGTTTATCGATTTTATTTTTCATGTTTTTTATAATGATAATGTTACGTAAGTGGCAGTCTCTTTTGCTCAATAAATCTTGGTTGAGCTCACCGACAATAACAATATTGGAATTTGATTCGAGAGCACGTTCGATAGAAATATTAAAATTTTCCCAAAAACAAACTGGTGTATTTGGAGAACGATATATATTACAAAGTAAAAAGGAAGACGATTTGTAACAAATCTCCACCCATCTTGCATGGACTATTGTGCTTTCGAGATCCGTACGTCTTTTCGACATAATTGTCTTTGAAACATAAGTTATAAGACCTCCCGAATGAGAAGTACAATCCTCTCTGTAGATACATCCGTCAAAGTTATCAATAACTAAATCGTCAGAAGGTACCAAGTTGTTAAGATGAGTTTCAGTAAAGCACATTATGTCAATATCAGTAAAGTTTTTGGAAATAAAATCAAATTTATGGATAATGCTCCATATATTTAAATGGATAATTGAAATAGCACCTAGTACGTTCACAGTATCCGTAAAGTCGGGACCGGGATTTGTCTCAACATCTCCTGACATCAAAACTAATAACAGGATGACCAAAGCACATTGGAGATTGACAATACTTTGTTGAAAATAAACAGAAGTTAATTTGAAATAGAAACCTGCGATGGTAAATATAAACTCAAGAAACATAAACAACTCTTTCAAATGGTTATATTTTAGACTGAGTCTCCCGAATACTCCGCTTGTGCAATTGTGAAACAAACCGATTGCCACACGCCATGAATTTATGTCATTACCCATTGGGATATTGTCTCATACAAAAAGCAAATTGTTGGAACAACCGGTTTGTTTTCATACAAATCAAAACTACACCACGCTCATGACAAACCGCATAAACCAGGACCAAACCAGATAAAACAATGGAATATTCATTTAGTAATAAAATAAATAAGAATATTGAAATAGTGACTTTGAAAAATAAAATAAATTCATTCATACTAAGTCAGAGAATAGACTGACTGGTCTAATTATCCAGGGGTCGTGAGTTCGAATCCCCTCCCAGTCACAATATCCGTGATTGCTGATATACGACATTGCGTCTCATTTTCATTCGTCACTCAACGCTGTTTCAAGTGGGAAAGTTATCAGTTACTTGCGGAGATGGGGTGTGCTCGAGTACTGGTTAACTTTCCAGGAAACAGTGGTTAGGTTAACTGATCGTCTGTTAGCCGTCGATTGCATAAAAATGACGTTTAATATTCAATCAATCAGTCAATGACAGCGACCTAAGCTACCATTCACGAATAAATGAATTGATCAACATGGAGAAAATACTGATCTCAAATAAAATTCACAATTAATAATCCAAACATTGGCAATATCATCATGCACATGTGTTGATTACTTTCAATGTTTAATGCCATGATATACGAGTACGTATACTCAATTCAAACAAAAACGAGTATTACTTTAATTGAGTAATTGAAGCATGTGTCTTAGTCCTAGTTTGTGGCCGGTTGAATTTTGTTCTTTGTTCTATATAAAATAAGGTCTAGGATTTCCATGTTAAAAAAAATCCACATAGAATTGTTTTCATAGCAGGAATGTATACCCACAACAAATGCACAATAACTGGTAGGTTGACCACGTTGTTTTTTGTAAAAAGAGGGTGCAGTGACACCCAGAGATTTTCTGAAAAAAGAAGTCCTCAAATGCTCATAAATACATGCATAATTATGTTGAAATCCAATAAAAGTCACTTTTTTTTTACACCAGTGATGTCTTATTGCAGTATATGCTATACCAACGTTTGCTCTACTCATCTGCAGCAAGAAATCACAACCACTATGAACCATTTTGAAAATATTTCAACCCAAATTAATAGGCCTTTTTTAAGTGTAAGAATCATACTACCGTGGGAAAAAGGACGTAACTGTGTAGTGAGAGCGGTAAACAGATTTCAACATGATAAGATATTTGAAATATCGTAATCAACATGGTCCGATAATTGCTGTATTTCTTATGAAAATGTAAAATTTTTCGCAGATGTGGTCTTGAAATGAATGTTTTTTTCCAAGTGCTAGACAGTGAACAATTTCTTATATGTTTTGCTACCCCTTGTGACCGTACTCAATAAAACCGAGTCTTTTGGGTGCGATTTCTGTTCCTAAGATATCCTTTTTATCAGATATTGTTACAAGAAAACATGTGGATAGAAATACATTTTTTTTCTTAACAGTAAGCATTTTCTTTTAAGATGTACAGTCAAACCTGTGTAAGCGGCTACCTCTATTAAGCAACCACTTGTCTTAAGCAGCCACATTTGCTATTTCCAATTTCTATACTTTCAGAGCAAATTTACCTGTATTAAGCAACAAACTGTCTTAAGAGGCCACTTTTGGTCCTTCCCTTGACTGGCAGCTTAAGACAGGTTTGACTGTTTATTATATGTAACAATAAAGTTACACATCGCATAAGTATCTTCATTAATTTTACATGAATATTTACGGCAGCTCTTCCATTTTAACGGTGTTATATCGGTGCAGTTATTGTGAAGCACACTGACCTGTTTCCTTCGCCGGTTTTTCGTCTTTACATTCTATTCACTTTGTGAGGCACTGAGAAATAAATAGTGAAATGCTTATGTGATGTTTCATGTCGTCTTTTGGCAAGCGCGATATATCAAGCGTTTAACCTATAATGTAAAATCATGGGCCTTGCAAAGGTTACAGTTATCTTTATTTGTATAATCAGAACTGATATAAGCACTTACCAACTATCTTATAAGTCATTTGTATAAGTAAATTAAGATACAGACCACATATGGCAGTTTGTAATGAGTCGGTTTTCACTAAATGTTGATGTTACATGTAAATTAATTGATGGTTATGAAATACATTCAAGACAATAAAATAATGAATGAGTCCTATATTTTAAGAGCTTTCAAAATTGACTAATCCCTGAAGGTCAGGACTGCGTTTCACAAAAAAACTTTGGACAAAAATCGACGTACACGTAAACCAACAAGTCTTCATAATATGTTTAATATTCATCCAAATGAATCCAAAGTTGGCTCAAATCATGCAGAAAAATGATATATTTTCTGGAAATACAATCATTAAAAAAGTAAATAAAAATTTAAATATTCCACGAAAAAAATGTCAAATGGACTTCGTGTCATTGTATTGATGGATTAATGTTATAATTCATTTATTTGTTCTTGTTATTTTGTTAAATAATGTCATGTAAGTTATTTTTATATTTGTGTTGAAGTAAATGCAATTTTGATAAAATAGTGACTGATAAGCATTATTAGGCTGGTTATTTTTTTAACATTATTAACTTTTTTGCTACTGTTGTTAATCTCGCATCGAGGAACTATAGAAGATATAGACAATGCCTCTAGTCAAGCGCCAAGAATAGTTTGAAGTTCCTGAACACACATAGAAGTCAAGATTATGAAGCCTGAACAATGGAAACCAATGAGTCCAGATGCCGCACCAAGTACCAACAACATATGTGGAATTTTAAAACGTCGGCTGAAGAAGGGAAGAAATCAGTTAATGCATGGTCATCAAAAACCACTTTCCACCATTTACTGAACAAAACGTTATAGGTGAGGCATCTTTAACAAAATACGTCACACAAGATCTCAGGTGTATATATACTCGAACCTGAGTAGAGACACCAGTATCAGGTAAACTTTCCACAGAAGCTTTTGGACCGACCTTGACTCGAATCCACGACTTCTGCAGTGAAAGGTAAATGATCTGGAGGCTGACTATGTCTTAGAACATTCGAAGATCCACAATTCCCTAATAGTTAAAGTTAAAAAGAGGACTCTACTAGTTCCATTTTAGGGCTATGGTGTGGTGTTGTATATTAAATATCGTATATTTAACCCTCTATCTCGGAGCCGGGTGATGTTGCATTCAATTTGATTAAACGACGGCGACATAATAAAAATGAATATTCTTTTATTACATTTCATTTCTTTGAAAACATATAAAATGATAGTTCTTTTGGGCCTTTGCTATCAAATCTATCATAACAACTGTTTTTTTTTGTTTTGTTTTTTAAAAGTTACATATTCTGCCACAGTTGGCCTCAAACATGCGAAATGATATTTCATTTTACCATTTACCAGACATACTGTCCCTTTAACAAAATATAATCTTGATGAAAAGTGCCGAGTGCCCCTTTAAGACAGATCACCGCAGTGTACTATAATGTGACTGCAGGCACGAACCTTTACGCAGATCAATGTTCAAGTGCCACAACGGCATTAAATAGTTTTATTTAATTTTAATATCGAAAATGACACCTACATGACGCTGTATACTTTATTACTTGATTGAACTTCCCTCCGGCAGAGTTGCCAGACGTCCGGCATGTTGAGACTGACAATTAGTTAAGGTGTAGTGGTACTGCATGTATAACTAATATTTTATTCTAAGATTTCTAAATGTACTTACCTCTCACCGCTGGAGTCGTGCGTTCGAGCCCACGTCGGTCCAACAAGTTTACTTGTTGCTTACAGAAGGACGTTGGTCCTTCACACATAAAACTGGATACACCATATATTCTTTATTATAAGTATTATTATTATTATTATTATTATTATTATTATTATCACTATTATTATTATTATTATTATTATTATTATTATTATTATTATTATTTAAGCCATATATGGCCCATGAATGTGTGAACATAATGCAGGTTTCAATACATAATTGTCAATAGTGAGATGGTATGATGTAAAACACAGTTGATTATAAACATATGCAATGATTCATTTGATTAAGCAAGCGTTTGAAATATAATAGATGTTAGCTGTAGCTTGTACTTTAACCAATAGGGTATTTTAATATTTAAAAGTCTCACTGTGGGAGAGATCTATTCTTTTTTAAATATAGCCCACAAAAGAAAAGAAAGAAAAAAAAACGAAAATCAGAGAAAATAACCTAATAATAAACTGAATTGACTTAACCTGTCACGTGTTGAACACGGCGTTTAACAACATTAAGGTGTTACCTCACCATTGATTTTTGTTCTTTATTCTAAAGTAAATAATTAAAGTTTAAACGTTTGTCAATTTATTGTTTATCAACCTCTGCACTACCAAACTATGATGAGAAAAAGTAGCGGTCATGTGTCATATAAAAAAAAATTCTGTTCAGAGTGTACACTGTTGACAAAGTGAAAGTAGAACATTCATCTAATTTTCAGTCCGGTGTTTGCAATGTGGATAATAAAAATGATGAAGCTGCGGCCATATGCTTAACGACTCGTAAATTCGTATTGTATAACAACCATATGTTATTGTTTTCAATATGTTTTTAAGTTCTAGAGTGCTACATGAGCGGTGTCAAGTATAAGATCAGTAAGTATTTTGCTGCAACACTTATCTGCAGCTGGTCGACTATTTGTGTTCTTTATTACGTTTGTAAAATGTCCTTGATGTGTTGTGTATAATTCTGCAGATAGGATTTAGTAGGCATTATTATAAACATCTTACTGATTCCAATTGTGTAAGGAGCATGTGACTACATTTCTTGACCACTGTCATCGTCGTCATAATCACTGACCAACAGCAGCAGTATCATAATCAGTAATATCAGTAGCACTATCACCGTCAGCGTCATCATGCGCATTATAAGCACCATTATTTTTAACAGCATCAGCAGCAACAGCAGCAGAAATATAAACAGCAGCAGTATCATAATCAGTAACATCAGTAGCACTATCACCGTCAGCGTCGTCATACGCATTATAAGCACCATCATTATCAACAGCATCAGCAGCAACAGCAGCAGCAGCAGCAACAGCAGCAATATCAACAGCAGCAGTATCATAATCAGTAATATCAGTAGCATTATCACCGTCAGCGTCGTCATTTGCATTATAAGCACCATCATTATCAACAACATCAGCAGCAACAGCAGCATCACAATATCAACAACAGCAGTATCATAATCAGTAATATCAGTAGCATTTTCACCGTCATCGTCATCATGTGCATTATAAGCACCATCATTATCAACAACATCAGCAGCAACAACAGCAGCAATATCAACAGCAGCTGTATCAAAATCAGTAATATCAGTAGCATTATCACCGTCAGCGTCATCATGCGCATTATAAGCACCATCATTATCGACAACATCAGCAGCAACAGCAGCAGCATCACAATATCAACAGCAGCAGTATCATAATCAGTAATATCAGTAGCATTATCACGGTCAGTGTCAGCATGAGCAGTATAAGCACCATCATTATCAACATCATCATCATCAGCAGCAGCAGCAGAAATATCAACAGCAGCTGTATCATAATCAGTAATATCAGTAGCATTATCACCGTCAGCGTCGTCATACGCATTATAAGCACCATCATTATCAACAACATCAGCAACAACAGCAGCAGCATCACAATATCAACAGCAGCAGTATCATAATCAGTAATATCAGTAGCATTATCACGGTCAGTGTCAGCATGCGCAGTATAAGCACCATCATTATCAACATCATCATCATCAGCAGCAGCAGCAGCAGCAGCAATATCAACAGAAGCAGTATCATAATCAGTAATATCAGTAGCATTATCACCGTCAGCGTCATCATGCGCATTATAAGCACCATCATTATCAACAGCATCAGCAGCAGCAGCAGCAGCAGCAGCAGCAGCAGCAGCAGCAATATCAACAAAAGCAGAATCATAAACAGTAATATCAGTAACATTATCACCGTCAACGTCGTCATGTTCATTATAAGCACCATCATTATCAACAGCATCATCATCATCATCAGCAGCAGCAGCAGCAGCAGCAGCAGCAATATCAACAGAAGCAGAATCATAAACAGTAATATCAGTAGCATTATCACCGTCAGCGTCATCATGTGCATTATAAGCACCATCATTATCAACAGCATCAGCAGCAGCATCAGCAGCAGCAGCAGCAATATCAACAGCAGCAGAATCATAAACAGTAATATCAGTAGCATTATCACCGTCAGCGTCGTCATATGCATTATAAGCACCATCATTATCAACAGCATCAGCAGCAACAACAGCAGCAATATCAACAGCAGCTGTATCAAAATCAGTAATATCAGTAGCATTATCACCGTCAGTGTCAGCATGCACATTATAAGCACCATCATTATCAACAGCATCAGCAGCAACAACAGCAGCAATATCAACAGCAGCTGTATCAAAATCAGTAATATCAGTAGCATTATTACCGTCAGCGTCATCATGCGCATTATAAGCACCATCATTATCAACAACGTCAGCAGCAGCAGCAATATCAACAGCAGCAGTATCATAATCAGTAATATCAGTAGCATTATCACGGTCAGTGTCAGCATGCGCAGTATAAGCACCATCATTATCAACAACATCAGCAGCAGCAGCAGCAGCAGAAATATCAACAGCAGCTGTATCATAATCAGTAATATCAGTAGCATTATAACCGTCAGCGTCATCATGCGCATTATAAGCACCATCATTATCAACAACATCAGCAACAACAGCAGCAGCAGCAATATCAACAGAAGCAGTATCATAATCAGTAATATCAGTAGCATTATCACCGTCAGTGTCATCATGCGCATTATAAGCACCATCATTATCAACAACATCAGCAACAACAGCAGCATCACGATATCAACAGCAGCAGTATCATAATCAGTAATATCAGTAGCATTATCACGGTCAGTGTCAGCATGCGCAGTATAAGCACCATCATTATCAACATCATCATCAGCAGCAGCAGCAGCAGAAATATCAACAGCAGCTGTATCATAATCAGTAATATCAGTAGCATTATCACCGTCAGCTTTGTCATACGCATTATAAGCACCATCATTATCAACAACATCAGCAACAACAGCAGCAGCAGCAGCAGCAATATCAACAGAAGCAGTATCATAATCAGTAATATCAGTAGCATTATCACCGTCAGCGTCGTCATACGCATTATAAGCACCATCATTATCAACAACATCAGCAACAACAGCAGCAGCAGCAATATCAACAGCAGCAGTAACATAATCAGTAATATCAGTAGCATTTTCACCGTCAGCGTCATCATATTCATTATAAGCACCATCATTATCAACAGCATCAGCAACAACAGCAGCATCAGCAATAGCAACAGCAGCAGTATCATAATCGGTAATATCAGTAGCATTATCACCGTCAGCGTCGTCATGTGCATTATAAGCACCATCATTATCAACAGCATCAGCAGCAACAACAGCAGCAATAGCAACAGCAGCAGTATCATAACCAGTTACATCAGTAGCACTATAACCGTCAGCGTCATCATACGCATAATAAGCACCATCATTATCAACAACAGCAGCAGCAACAGCAGCAGCAGCAGCAATATCAACAGAAGCAGTATCATAATCAGTAACATCAGTAGCACTATCACGGTCAGTGTCAGCATGCGCATTATAAGCACCATCAATATCAACAACATCAGCAACAACAGCAGCAGCAATATCAACAGCAGCAGTATCATAATCAATAACATCAGTAGCATTATAACCGTCAGCGTCATCATGCGCATTATAAGCATCATCATTATCAACAGCATCAGCAGCAACAGCATCAGCAATATCAACTGAAGCAGTATCATAATCAGTAACATCAGTAGCATTATCACCGTCAGCGTCGTCATGTGCATTATAAGCATCGTCATAATCAACAGCAGCAGCAGCAACAGCATAAACAATATCAACTGAAGCAGTATCATAATCAGTAACATCAGTAGCATTATCACCGTCAGCGTCGTCATGTGCATTATAAGCATCGTCATAATCAACAGCATCAGCAGCAACAGCATAAGCAATATCAACTGAAGCAGTATCATAATCAGTAACATCAGTAGCATTATCACCGTCAGCGTCGTCATGTGCATTATAAGCATCGTCATAATCAACAGCATCAGCAGCAACAGCATCAGCAATATCAACTGAAGCAGTATCATAATCAGTAACATCAGTAACATTATAACCGTCAACGTCATCATGCGCATTATAAGCACCATCAATATCAACAGCAGCAGCAGCAACAGCATCAGCAATATCAACAGCAGCAGTATCATAATCAATAACATCAGTAGCATTATAACCGTCAGCGTCATCATGCGCATTATAAGCATCATCATTATCAACAGCATCAGCAGCAACAGCATCAGCAATATCAACTGAAGCAGTATCATAATCAGTAACATCAGTAGCATTATCACCGTCAGCGTCGTCAAGTGCATTAAAAGCATCGTCATAACCAACAGCATCAGCAGCAACAGCATTAGCAATGTCAACTGAAGCAGTATCATAATCAGTAACATCAGTAGCATTATCACCGTCAGCGTCGTCATGTTCATTATAAGCATCGTCATAATCAACAGCATCAGCAGCAACAGCATTAGCAATATCAACTGAAGCAGTATCATAATCAGTAACATCAGTAGCATTATCACCGTCAGCGTCGTCATGTGCATTAAAAGCATCGTCATAATCAACAGCATCAGCAGCAACAGCATCAGCAATATCAACAGAAGCAGTATCATAATCAGTAACATCAGTAGCATTATCACCGTCAGCGTCGTCATGTGCATTAAAAGCATCGTCATAATCAACAGCATCAGCAACAACAGCATCAGCAATATCAACTGAAGCAGTATCATAATCAGTAACATCAGTAGCATTATCACCGTCAGCGTCGTCATGTGCATTAAAAGCATCGTCATAATCAACAGCATCAGCAGCAACAGCATCAGCATTATCAACTGAAACAGTATCATAATCAATAACATCAGTAGCATTATCACCGTCAGCGTCGTCATGTGCATTAAAAGCATCGTCATAATCAACAGCATCAGCAGCAATAGCATTAGCAATATCAACTGAAGCAGTATCATAATCAGTAACATCAGTAGCATTATCACCGTCAGCGTCGTCATGTGCATTATAAGCATCGTCATAATCAACAGCAGCAGCAGCAACAGCATCAGCAATATCAACTGAAGCAGTATCATAATCAGTAACATCAGTAGCATTATCACCGCCAGCGTCATCATGCGCATTATAAACACCATCATTATCAACAACATCAGCAGAAACAGCAGCAGCAGCAGCAATGTCAACAGAAGCAATATTATAATCAGTAACATCAGTAGCATTATCACCGTCAGCGTCGTCATGCGCATTATAAGCATCATTATTATCAACAGCATCAGCAGCAACAGCATCAGCAATATCAACTGAAGCAGTATCATAATCAGTAGGACTCACACCACTATTATCTCCCATGAGTATTCCGGAATTACAGATGAAGGAGGTAGAAATAAAACTTTAGTTATCTTTTTCTTCTTTTTTTAGGGCTTTGTAATGCAATGGTTTATTTTTTCCTAGCATGAATTAAATGGTCAGTATATTAGAAATCACCACTGCAAATTTGATGCTGATACCATCTATCTGGACAATTCTGTGCCATTTCAGAATTGTTGGTTCGAACCGCATCATGGGCGAATAGTTGAAATATTATTACTCTGGAAACTGATAGGTCTCACAAAAGCATTGAATTTAAAAAAACAAACCTGGTCAAGTCATGCTTTGTTTCCTTTATAATTGCATAAAGAATTTGAGCCCAGACACATACTGCAGATTTTTATTTTTCACTGTGTTTTGGACATAAATGTTGCAATGGAGTCCTATGGGAAATGTAATAGTGGTGTGAGACGAGTAACATCAGTAGCATATAACCGTCAGCGTCGTCTTACACATTATAAGCATCATCATCATTATCAGCATTATCATAATCATAAGCAGCAACAGCAGCAGCAGCAGCATTATTACAATAACCATCATCCCCTTACTTAACATAAACTCTAATAAATGTCGCTATTTATTAGTAGTATACTTCCTGAAAGGCGTGTGGCTTAAACTGACCAGTGTGTATGATGTACACACATATCTGATCATGTTAATACGTACACGTGTAATGGCAGGCTGTTTGCGACTATCTATCTACAGAAACTGAGATTCAACAGAACGTTTTGGTCGAGTAACAGAGTAACAGAGAAACAGAGCAACAGAATAACGGTACAGAGAAATAGAGTGACAGAATAACAGAGTACCAGAATAACAGAGAAGTAGAGTGACAGAATAACAGTGTTACATTGTAACAGAGTGACAGAATAAAAGTATATCATAATGACAGAATAACAGAGTAACAGAGTAACAGAATAACAGTGTAACAGAGTGACATAATAACAGAGTAACAGAATAACAGAAAAACAGAGTGACAGTGGAACAGTAACTGGGCAGCAGAATAACCGAGTAACAGGCGCTAATTGTGACTTAATCTCGGTAAAGCGTCGTTCTCACACGTATCTAGTTATGAGAGTGTACAAACTGATGCCGGTGACTGTTCTATTTATGATGTTAATATTCTATGATGGAGCTGGTCAAGTGGAGACCAGTGATAGCGTAGCAAACTTTGGGTAAGTCGTTCACTTGCTAGTTTGACAGTCGTTTTTCCACCTTTTGATTTTTAAGTGCAATTCTCTTCAATATTGGAGGCTAAAAAGGTTATAGTGGTCAGGATATTACTTTCATGTTGGATGTCGACAGACAAAACACGAATACCCAACTTATTTCCGTCTGAAATTCGTTTGGAATATTAACTATTTAGTATTTGAATAGTCTTTGTCATCTTCAACTTTTGATTTTCGAAAAGTAACACGTCTTGACCATTTCTTCTTTGAAAAACAATGTAACTGCTGGATTTCGATAAAGTTTTTGATTGGTTGATTCAAACAATTGGTTAACCTTTACTTTTTTTTACGTAGCTGTGGTTGCAGCAGACTATCGTGTTTTTTTAAAACTCATCTATTTTACATCGATTCTGAAACAAGTTCTTACAACTTAAAAAAATCGCCCTCTTCCGGGATAGAACCGGTACTAAGCATATGCGGATAAAGTGTCTTACTCAAGGACACTTCACATAGCAGTGGCGGTGGGTTGAACCAATGACCTCCCGATAATGGGCCCGATGCTCTTCCACTGGACCACGTGGTCCACAGACTATCATTTAGCTCTTTATGTCTGAAACATTGGCTTGTCTTATTCAAAATATGAAAAAATATATTTAACAAGATAAACTGATGTTTAAAGTTTTTAATAGAAAAAAGATAAGATATTTCTTGTCTTATTAGATATGTGTATGTCTCGGCTTGTCAGATCTAACTTTATGTTTCAAACTGTGTTATGCACAACGTGTCAACATATGGCGTGTATTGATGGCTGTCATCGATCGTGTCCTTTCATCAGAAATATCATTAAAGAATCACACGGAAAATACATTTTCTTTTATTTCTCTCTCTCCCGCCCCCTCGCCTCCCCTCCCCTCCCCTCCCCTGCCCTCCCCTCCCCTGCCCTCCCCTCCCTTCTCTCTCTCTCTCTCTCTCTCTCTCTCTCGCTTTCTCTCCTTTCTCATCTCTGTCTCCACCTCTATAATCTCTAGGATTTCAATTTTTTTAAGATATGTACCCTCTCTCTTTCTCTTTCTCTCTCTTTCTCCCTCTCTCCCCTACCTCTCTCTCTCCAGCCCCTTCTCTCCCCTACCTCCTCTCTCACTCTCTCTCTCTCTCTCTCTCTTTATCTCTATCTTTCTCTCCTATCTCCTCTCTGTCTCCACCTCCCTAATCTCTAGGATTTCACTTTTTTAAATATATGTACCCTCTCCCTCTCTCTCTATTTCTCTCTCTCTCTCTCTCTCTCTCTCCCTCTCTACCTCTCCCTCCCTCCGTCATCTCTCTCTCTCTTTCACTCTTTCTCACGCCCTCTTTCCCTCCCTCCCCATCTTTTCCCTCTCTCTTTCTCTCTCTCGATCTCTCTCCCTTCCCCTCTCCCTCCCTCCGCTCTCCTTTCTCTTTCTCTCTCTCTCTCCCTCTCTCTCTCTCTCTCTCTCTCTCTACTCTCTTTCTCTCCCTTCTTCTCTCTCCCTCTCCCTCTTTCCTCTCTCTCTCTCTCTCTCATCCTGCCCTCCCTCCTCTTTCTCTCTCTCTCTCTCTCTCTCTATCTCTCTCTCCCTCTTTCCTCTCCTGTCCTTTCCTGTCCTCAATCTATCTCTCTCTCTCTCTCTCTCTCTGTATGCGGTATAAGGATGGACTTGCATACATCAGTATGCTATACCGAAAGTGATATAATAAATCAAACTAATTTTTATATATATTTCTATTCCAGCGTAACCCCGGTCGCCATATTGGGATTTTTGTGCCTGGTTCCGCTGATTATGGTGCTGGACAGTGACCACCTCTGGCATGATCCTGACGCTGAAAGAACTATATAGATCTATACATAACTATATAGATCTATGCTGAACTATATAGATCTATACAGAACTATATAGATCTATACAGAACTATCTTCAACTATACAGAACTATAAAGATCTATACTGAACTATATACAACTAAACAGAACTGTATTGATCTACACAGAACTACATGCAACTTTACAGAACTATATAAAATTTTACAGAACTATATACAACTATACAGAACCAAATACAACTTTACAGAACTATATACAACTATAAAGAACTAAATACAACTTTACAGAACTATATAGAACTTTACAGAACCAAATACAACTTTACAGAACTAAATAGAACTTTACAGAACTATATACAACTATACAGAACCAAATACAACTTTACAGAACTATATACAACTTTACAGAACTATATACAACTACACAGAACTAAATACAACTTTACAGAACTATATACAACTATACAGAACCAAATACAACTTTACAGAACTATATACAACTTTACAGAACTATATACAACTTTACAGAACTATATACAACTATACAGAACCAAATACAACTTTACAGAACTATATACAACTATACAGAACTACATACTACTTTACAGAACTATATAGAACTATACAGAACTAAATACAACTTTACAGAACTATATAGAACTTTACAGAACTATATAGCACTTTACAGAACTACATACAACTTTACATAACTATATAAAACTTTATAGAACTATATAGAACTAAACAGAACTATATACAACTTTACAGAACTTTATACAACTATACAGAACTATAATTATACAACTTTACAGAACTTTATACAACTATACAGAACTATTTACAACTATACAGAACTATATACAACTTTACAGAACTATATACAAATATACAGAACTTTATACAACTTAACATAACTATATACAACTTTACAGAACTTTATACAACTAAACAGAACTATATACAACTTAACAGAGCTATATAGAACTTTACAGAACTATATACAACTATACATAACTATATACAACTTTACAGAACCTCTGTACAGAACTATATACATCTATACAGAACTATATACCATTATACAGAACTATATACAACTTTACAGAATTATATAGAACTTTACAGAACTATATACAACTATACAAAAATATATGCAACTTTACAGAACTATGTACAACTTTACAGAACTATATACAACTTTACATAACTATGTACAACTTTACAGAACTATATACAACTTTGCAGAACTATATACAACTATACAGAACTATATACAACTATACAGAACTATATACAACTTAACAGAACTACATGTATATACAACTATATATAGAACGACTGAATCCATTACTTTGATTAAGCGATGAAAACAATGTATGCCCAGTATTTCATTCATGCTAATTTGCATATTTCTAATTTTTAAATATACAATTATAAAATACAAAAGAATGTGTAAAGTGTTGATGTGTTATTTTTTGCAATTTTCATATAATACATGGTAATTATTTTGGTTAAATCGTCATTTAAATTACACATGCTCATTATTGTGGTTAAATAATAGTTCAAATAACACATAATAATCATTATTACATGTCCATTACATGTATATATCATCATATCATCATCTCATGTGTTGTTCTTGTATTATTCATGAATAATATCATGACTCGAATCACGTGGTTCTTGTGTACACTAACAGACAAGCAGTTAACCTAACCACTTTTTCCCCGGGATCCCATTCGAATCAGCGTCGAGAGACAAATGACAATGAAACGTTAAGTCGAATATCAATCATCACGGAGACTGTGGCCGGGTGGGGATTCGAACTCACGACCCTGGACAGATAGACGGACGCGCTATCGATTGTGATAACCAAGCTTGATTATTAACTATGGATTTGTCTGAATAATTATTCTATATCAATATATAGTGGAGCGCGTGGTACAGTGGTAGAGCACCGAACCCATGATCGGAGTGTCATGGGTTCGATCCTCCGCCACGGCTATGTGTGGTGTCCTTGAGCATATGCTTAGTACTATTCTACCAGGAAGACTTCGAGCGCGATTTGCCTAAGTGGTAAGAACCTGTTTCACAATCGAAGTAAAATAAATAAGTTTAAACTAAATATCAATATAATTTTATGAAGATTCCGGTTTCATGAGATGCGATTCAGTCCTCTACATTTCACTCCATTTCATTTTCTATGAATGTTAGTCCATGGGAGTTACCCAAAATCTTCATTCACGTGGTAATATCTTGTTTTGTTGTTTTTGTAAGCCACTGAGGAGTTCCCCAAATTACAGGGAAATGGTTCAAGAATATGTCTTCTCAATTTTTTTCACGATTTTCACTAACATATACAACATTCAATTTGTAATATTCAGGAAATCTCAGGGCTGCTGTCCCATTTTAATCCATAAATCCGTCTGTGCAGTCTGTGTTGTTTGTAAGTGGAATACCGTTTCAGCTGGCCTCATATATTTAATCATTCTGTATTGATACGCCGTAAAACGTCATTGTATGCGACATTTTCAATGGACCAAACCGTAATATACCAATAATGTATTACTTATCTTTCAGAAGTCAAAATAAAGGAAAGCCGAATGTTATATGTTCGTTGTTAAACGCAAGTGTTTTGTTAAACGCAAGTGTTTTTTTTAAAGTTTTTTTTTTGAGGACCTTAATGTAAATTTGGCTTAGTAGTAGTAGTTGAAGTAGTAGTAGTAGTAATAGTAGTAGTAGTGGTAGTAGTAGTAGTAGTAGTAGTAGTAGTAGTAGTAGTAATAGTAGAAGAAGTAGCATCAGTAGCAGTAGCATCAGTAGTAGTAGTAGTGGTAGTGGTAGTGGTAGTAGTAGTAGTAGTAATAGTAATAGTAGTAGTAGTAGTAGTAGCGGTAGTGGTAGTAGAAGTAGTAGTAATAGTAGTAGTAGTAGTAGTAGTAATATTAATAGTAGTAGTAGTAGTAGTAGTAGTAGTAGTAGTAATAGTAGTAGCAGTAGTAGTAATAGTTATAGTAGTAGTAGTAGTAGTAGTAGTAGTAGTAGTAGTAGTAGCAGTAGGAGTAGTATTAGTAGTAGTAGTAATATCATTATCATTATCATTATCATTAATATTATTATTATTGTAATTATTTTTAGCAGTTGTAGAAGAAGTAGTCAGGTGAGTCATTCACTCAAACACTAACTGATCGCTCATGTAAAATTACCTGCATATGTATACAAGTATTACATGTATCAAATATCAAACAACCAGTCGTTGAATGGTATATCACTCCTTTCTTTTTTAACCAACTCTACGGAACACTGCTACTGTTAACTTATCATTTTATCTTAGGTTTTAGACATACATTCAATAAAACACATTTAAAGCAGACGTCAATATAGGGTCCTACATGATTTAACTTTTCTTGATCAATCTGTGAATCTATTAAACGGCATGGGGATTATTCTATATGTGTGTCTGACAGTGATTTCGGAACTCTATCTACTATTAACAGTTTACGGTAAATGCTATTTACTATTAGAACATGTGTCGTTAAATATATATTGTACTGGATTCATTAATGTTAGCGTCGTGTTCAACCATCTTTCAGTCGTATCACGAGCGTGTCTGCTCTTTAGAAGCATTGTCGCATTGAAAGGTCATGCTGGACACATAGTTGTTATTTTTGTTGTTGTTGTTATTGTTGTTGTTGTTGTTGTTGTTTTAAGTTTATACTAATTTATTTTAGCTCAGAGCTTAAATGAACCGCTCTCGAGTCCGCTTCCTGGGTAGAATCAGTACTGAGTGTTGTTTTATGAGAGGCATCGGGTCGAGCTGGGGATCGAACCCGCAACTTCTCGCGTGAGCGGCCAACACTCTATCCATTAGACTACCACCCCGCTTTATTGTTGTTGTTGTTGTTGTTGTTGTTGTTGTTGTTGTTGTTGTTGTTGTTGTTGTTGTAAAGTGTTTAGCGCCGCTTTCAACAATTGTTCAGTCATCGTGATGGCGTCTACCCAGTAGTTTTAGCGCTATAACACGTTATTAAACTATCCTTTAAAAACCGAACGTCATGAATGCAACTAACTACCTACTGGCACTTGTATCACTTAAAATACTTATTGGTTTGATTGATGAATTGATTGAATATTAAGCGTCATTTTATGCTATCGAGAGCTAACAGACGAACAGTTAATCCGCTAAGCGCTGTTTCCTGGGTACATGGAAAGTTAACCAATACTCTAGCACATCCCATCTCCGCAAGTAACTGATTACTTTCCCACTTGAATCAGCGGTGAGAGACGAATGAAAATGAGACGTAATATCGTGTATCAACCATCATGGAGATTGTTGCCGGACGGAGATTCGAACTCACGAGCCCTGGATTGATAGTCAGACGCACTGCTTTAAATGCTAAGAATCTTCTAGTACCATTTTTCAAGTATTTGGTATGACCCGACCGGGGATTGAACTCCTGAGATTCCGCATACGAGGCGGACGCTCTATCACTAGACCACCGCTGCGGTTGTCACAAATATTTGCATTACTATTTTGCATGTTATTCATATATTTGACATGACTTCAAGTCCGTGTAGTCGTAAACTGTGTAATGATTTACTGTAATAAGTAATTAAGAGAACTACTTTTTTGTAGTTGAGGTAAACGTTGCCAAAGTTTAGTGAGATTTATTAAGTACATTCTCTAAAGCGATTCATGTGCTCGACATTCATCTGCGTGTCAAGTGTATTTGATTTTAGGATTGTATTTTCTCAGCAGTACAGTATTGTAAATAATGTACATACGAAAGTATTGTTTTTAAAAGTACTATCATAAAGGCCCACAGTCATATTGTAACCTCTATGAAAAGTTTATGTCGCCTTTGATAGTTAAGAAAGGTAGTGACTGAAGATGAACACTTGGTGTAAAGTTCAGCCACTGTATTTAAATTTGTATATTCAAAAAACGTACTTTTACAACATAAACATTCGTTTAGTAAATAACAGTTTATACGCATTCATATAATCATATAAGTGTAAAAGGAGAAACACTTGTAGTTGAAGAAAATACATCCCATATCCTCAGATATTCACTATAGTAATATAGTACATAGTTGCATAGTCTAAATAACATACTTGTCTGAAGTGGTACTTGTTCCTGTTTAAGTTAAAATGATAAAAAGTTAGTTAGAAGTCCTGCTTAGGCTTTAAGTGTTATGCACGTCCGCATATCCGCGCGTCGCGTCTGGGGACCGAAACGCTGCATTACTTAAGGACTACATTGTGAATGTTGAAACTCGAAAACTAAACAATGAAACTAAAGTACGCTGCGACTAATTTCTAACCTATTAACTCCTATTTCATAACTTAAAAGTGTTTATTGCGCTTTTATAAAATTAATTAAAAAACAATACATTTTGGCGGGTCTTTTTTTAATCTTGGCAACACTCCACTAGTAATAAGTTTTGAATTGATATCAGCCACATGGATTAAACAAGAACAGATAGGTTGTCTTCACATGTATACGATAAAGCGGATAGATTTTGCTAAACGGATTAACGTGTAGAAATGTACCCGGCAGATAAAATAAGTACATTTAACCATGATTTTAAACACACAAAAAAAATATTTTAAAATTTGAATAAAACGATTTGCATGTAAGTTCAACGAAAGATGTAACATTAGGTGTAACATTAGGTGTAACATTAGGTGTAACATTAGGATGCTCAACTGTTCCTATTTTAGGATTAAAAGAACAATTTTCATCAATGATGAACATTTTTGGGCCATTTCATTGTCCGCGAAGCTCGAAGCTTCTCGGAAACTTTAAATTAGACTACAGGCAAACCTGTGTAAGCGGCCACCTCTATTAAGCAGCCACATTTGCTATTTCCCATTTCTATGCTTTCAGAGCAAATTAACCTGTATTAAGCAACAACCTGTCTTAAAATGTCATTTTTGCTCCATCCCTTAATTGGCTGCTTAAGACAGGGTTTGTTGTACTTTTATCACCGATGGAAGTTCTTTACACTTTCTAATTGCTTTAGATAAAACGTTTACGTTCTTTTTTTCTTTTCTTTTTTTTTGAATTAGGACTAGCGCCATTTTAAACACATTTCAGATTATATATGGCATATCCAGATTTATCAATGAAGGAAGAACTCAGAATAAATCTGAGTTGAACCTTCGTTCTTCTGCAAGTAACTGGCAAACTTTCTCACATAAAGTTTTCGGAGCGCCTTAGACTACCCGGCCACAGAGGACCCCAATTATTTTTTTCATGTTAGTATTAAAAAAAGTAAAAGGAGAGTTAGTATAGTTAATAGCGTGTTGGCCACACGCACCAAAGGTTGCCAAGTTCGATCCCCAGCTCGACACGATGCCGCTTTGAAAAAACAGTACTCAGTACTGATTTTACCCAGGAAGCGATCTCGAGAGCAGTTCGTATAAGTATTGAGCTTTCCTCTCAATCGAACTAGACCGCAGCGTGATAAAGCGTCCGCCTCGCATGCGGAAGGTCGTTGGTTCGATCCCCGGTCGGGTCATACCAAAGACTTCAAAAATGTACTAGAAGTTTCCTCGCTTGACGCTCAGCATTTAGAGGAGAGTTCTAGGTCCTGTCGGCCCGGTGTCAGTATAATGTGACTGGGTGGGGTATCATACCATGTGTCTGCGGCATGATACTCAAGTGTGGTAGCGCTCCGAATACGGTCTCAAAGGACGCGGTCGCAATATGACTGAAAATATTGTTGAAAGCGACGCTAAACACCATACAATAACAATAACTCAATCAAACTTAAATACATCAACATAAACTAAAAATAGAAATCTACGCATTAAACCTCGCAATAATTGGCTACATTGCAATCTCATTAAAATCAGATGAACTTAAAGCTTCCATACTTTACTTTGCGTAGAGTATGGACTCTTCAAAGTTGATCTGGTTTTAATGAGATTGGTCACATTGGAACATTGACGTTTTTCAAGTGCTGGTTTTATAACTACTACGGCAAGCGTCACCGCTACAAACTACCAGTAAAACACTTCTAGTTTTATGGCAATCAAGGAAATTCGGTAAAAGGGTGTCAAACTGAAGTGAGTTTGTTGTTCACCGTTTGTCTTTCGGTATTGAACTTGAAACTAGACCTATCAATAACTTCAAAAATGCATCACCTACATGTATAACTTTCTGTTTAGTAATGGTGGAAACTTTATTGAATCACAAAAAGGCAGGTCCATTTCGAAGACAATGGTTGATTCCGTCCTTTTAATTTTGTCTTATTTATGAGAAATTCGTTCATACACAGGTCGGCTTTTTCTGTTTTATTCGTCATTGTTTTAGTATAACCTGTTATTGGCCAATGTTTGACTTAATCGCGAATTTTTTTAATTTTTTTTTTCTAGAGTACAAATTATATCTGCACAGTATGAAGGCACATAAACTGGTAGTTTGACCAGTTTGTTCTGTATTTTTTAAAGATAATGCAGTGACATCCCTCATTTATTTTAAAAAAATACGTCCTCAAAAGCTCATAAATACATCCATCTATTGGAATCCTATAAAAGTCACTTTTTTCACACCAGTGATGTCTTATTGCAGTATGTGCGATGCTGGCCTTTGCTTTACTCATCTGCGGCAAGAAAGCAAAGCCCATATGAACCATTTTGAAAATATTTCACACAAAATTACATTTTGTAAACGAAATAATCATGCTACTGTGGCAAAAAAATTTGTAATAAAACGGTTTAGACTGATTGCAGTAGAAATGCGATTGTCAGCGTACCAACAGTGTCGGTTTTCACAATTGTGTTACATGTACATGCGTATATACCTATGTTGTTTTATTTTTTCAGCGGCAGCACCTGTGTGTTCTCCGTCAAGTTATTCTGTTTCTGTCGGCATTAATACGACCACCGGCACCACATTGACATCGTTGACGTGTGCAGACGCTGACGTCGGTGAAACTATCACATATTCTATTGATAGCACATCAGGTATGGATGTTATTCAAACAAATGTCAGCGTATAGTCACGTGATTTCGGTACATATTTTGTTAACCTGTTTTAAGCGAGACGGTACTGCAAAGGATAGAGAGTTGGCCGCTCAAAGGTTGCGGGTTCGATCCTAAGCCCGATTCGATGCCTCTCATAAAACAACACTCTGTACTGGTTCTACCCAGGTAGCGGACCCGAGAGCGGTTCATATAAGCTCTGAGCTTTGTGGCACCCTTAGTGTAACAAAACCCTTAATTGTTACACTAAGGGTAAGGTCATAGCCGCAACCTTAGTGTAACAAAACCCTTTATTGATACACTAAGGGCTAAGGGTCATAACCGCAACCTTAGTGTAACAAAACCCTTAATTGTTACACTAAGGTCTTAGGGTCATAACCGCAACCTTAGTGTAACAAAACCCTTAATTGTTACACTAAGGGCTAAGGGTCATAGCCGCAACCTTAGTGTAACAAAACCCTTAATTGTTACACTAAGGGTTAAGGGTCATAACCGCAACCTTAGTGTAACAAAACCCTTAATTGTTACACTAAGGTCTTAGGGTCATAACCGCAACCTTAGTGTAACAAAACCCTTAATTGTTACACTAAGGGCTAATGGACATAACCGCAACCTTAGTGTAACAAAACCCTTAATTGTTACACTAAGGGCTAAGGGTCATTACCGCAACCTTAGTGTAACAAAACCCTTAATTGTTACACTAAGAGCTAAGGATCATAACTGCAACCCTTGCACAGTGTACAAAAATGGGTTTTATTACAATTAGGGTTACAGTTGCGACCCTCGATGTAACAATTGTCACGCTGTTACACTATTTTGTTGCACTATTTGGTCAATGTTTTCAAAGGCTCTAGTGCTCATCTTGTTTCAGATGGGTATACGTACTTCAGCATGACGGGAGCAAACGTTGTTCTCGCAAACCGGCTTGACGTAGAGTACGGTCTGGTCACGTGGACGGTGCGGGTGTTGGCTGTCGATGACAATGTAACACCAACTACAGGTTTGTGGACAACAGCAATTATTGTTTGTATCTTGGTGGTCAAGCCTTCTTTACAACACCATGTGAGCTATGTTACGGCGATCATGTCAGCGCACCTATATAATAATCTTGGGATTCACTAAACAGCAATTATTTTGCCACATATTTTCAAGGCCGTAAAAAGTTCATGAACACTCATAACCGAGACTATAATAGGGCAGAGATTCGAGTTCACAGCCTCTGTATTGTGGAACCCGCAGCGGTGGTCGAAGGGTAGAGCATCCTCCTCGCATGGGTTCGATCTCCGGCCGGATCATACCCAAATATTTGAAAAATGGTACAAGAAGCTTCCTCGTAAGGCGCTCAGTATTTAGAGGATAGTTCTAGGTCTTGTTGGCACTGTGTCAGTATAAGTGACTTGATTGGGTATCATACCATGCGTAACAGAACTTAGAATACCGTCTGAAGTAGTCACAGTTGCGATATAGCTGAAAATGTGTTAAAAGCGACGCTAAACACCATACAATACAAATATAGTTTACTCTCAAATGAAATAATCAGACTCAGAAATGAACTCCCGCCATCCAACCCCATTTCAACTTGTTTGGCCATTTGTTGTTCATACATAATTTAGGAATGTCTTGTAAATTAGATAAACGTAGGTATGAAGAAGATTCGGTTATACTAGTTCTCAACATATTTTAATTAATTAAAGTTGATAACGGTGACCACCAACTCATCACATCAAAGAAATTATCTTAAAATGAAATAATGATAAATTAATGTTTTTGTCAAGTTGAAAGCTTAATATTCAACATGCATTTCATTAGAGTTTTTTTTTGTTTTGTTTGACTATATACCGTTATTCAGTTATATGCCATCGAGGGCTAACCAGCGATCAGTTAGCCTAACCACTCTTTGCTGGGGTCCTGGAAGGTTAACTAGGACAAACGCACATCCATCTCCGCGAGTAACTGATAATGTTCCTACTTGAATCAGTGGTGAGAGACGAATAGCAACGAGACACAATGTCGTGTACGAATTATCACAGAGGCAGTGATTGAATGGGGATTCTAACTCACGACCCCTTGACTGATAGTCAGACGCGTTATAGGCAGAGCTCACCCGGCCCGGCTGCATTCAATTAGGAAGAGAGAAAAAAACATGATAATATACTTTCAAGGTGCGAAGGAAGTTCTATGAAATATAATTTATATACTTTATTGTACTTTCACCGACAGGTACAGCAACAGTATCGTTCACGACGTTCCAATCCACGACCACGACCACGACAACGCCTGCACCCCCGGGTTATAGCTGGTTTGACGCACAGGCCAATGTCATACTGCTGGGCGTGGTGGCCGGCCTCACAGCGTTCATTACTGGTACCAGTATTGTTCTAGTTTAAACTACATTCCTTCTCGTGCATTTCGTGAGTTACTTGAATATATGTGTGAGTATATGAGTATTGTCGACCAGCATGGTCAATAGGTAGAACGTCAGGCCTAAGACAGCCGAGTCGTACGTGCGATTCTGGCCGCTACCGGAAAACATTAAGCAAGTCAGTTTATACGAAATAACCTAATACCGGTTCGTTCAAGGAATATAATTTTAAGGTGTAAGCATTTCGTCTCGCAATCGATGTAAAATTTAACTAGTCTAGACTGATTTAAGTGACCTATAATAATTTTTCCCATCGGTGCAAAAATGTACCACGAACCTTCATATTTTATATACACTTGGTACCTTAATGCAACAGGGAATTGTTTGTTACATAAATATAGAAATCCCTTATCCGTTCATTGTAATTATTATTTCTCCAAACACCATACACAATTACACGTATCCATGTAGCTTGTCCACATGCTCTGATATACGCCGACATAACCCTTTTTATCTTTGCTGATATTGGCTCGAGAGGTATACTGGACTGGGACAGGGTACTTTTGTGTCGAAAGTTTTTGTCTGGTTTATTTCCAGGTTTCTGCGTTTTAATGTGTTTCCGGTTCCACCGTATCGGGACGTGCTTACCCTCTAGCTTCCCGGAATATGGACAGTGTCGAGCAAGTTTCACGAGGCAGTGCGACTGCTGCCCGATGTAAGTCAATAAACGCTTCTGCTTTGTTTGTCGTTTTGATTTTGAAAGGGGGGGGGGGGGGGGGGGGGGATAAGCGACTTGTCTGTTAGATGACATTTAAACATCTGTTTGTTTACGTATCTTTTTAACGACATGTGTGGTCCTCTGTGGCCGAGTGGTCCAAGGCGCCGTCTCAAGATAGCTGACCTCTCACCACTAAGGTCGTACATTCGAGTCCAAATCGCTCCGAAAACTTTATTTAAGAAAGTTTGCCATTTACTTGCGAAAGAACGGTGATTCTACTCTGATTCATTCTGAGGTCTTCTTCCACCAATAAAACTGGATATGTCATACATGTATAACCTGAAATATATTGAAAATAGCGTTGTACAAATATGAATACATATCAATCGTATAACTTTTAAACGATGTGTAAAATGTATATAGTTATATTAAATTGAATATAAATTGTGCATACATGATTTCTACTGTAAATATATATAAATTTATAAATCTAAAATGACATGTAAATTGCGTATCTGTATATACATAATATACTATATATAATTCGAAGAAAACTACAAATTATGTATACTCTTTATAACATGCGAAATGATTGTTTCAAATATTCAAGTGATCTAAATGAGCGATTTTTTATCACCAGACCATGTGATTTCTACGCAGCTGAAAAGGACGAACCGTTGGTGGGAGAATCGCGACCGGGTAGACACATGATACCTCTTCCAGAACCAATCACGTAAGTTTACAAATCCTCCAAACAATCAAAAGGACTGGTATACAAATATCTCTCACAGAACTATATCGTTATAAGTCACACAACCTTTCCTAATCCAATACATAAATACATAAAACCTTTCAATGTGTCAAAGATATCAGTACACACAACATCTCCAAATCCAATACCTAAGTACACAAAACCTTTCAATGTGTCAATGATATAAGTACACACAACATCTCCAAATACAATACCTAAGTACACAAAACCTTTCAATGTGTCAATGATATAAGTACACACAACATCTCCAAATACAATACCTAAGTACACAAAACCTTTCAATGTGTCAATGATATAAGTACACACAACATCTCCAAATCTAATACCTAAGTACACAAAACCTTACAATGTGTCAAAGATATAAGTACACACAAGATCTCCAAATCCAATACATAAGTACACAAAACCTTCCAATGTGTCAATGATATAAGTACACACAACATCTCCAAATACAATACATAAGAACACAAAACCTTTCAATGAGCCCTCTCCAAATCCAATACATAAGTACAAAAAACCATTCAAAGAGCCAATTGTATAAGTACATACAACCTCTCCAAACCCAATACCTAAGTACACAACACCTTTTAATGAACCCTCTCCAAATCCAATACATAGGTACATGGGCCAATTGTATAAGTATACACAACCTCTCCAAATCCAATACCTAAGTACACAAAACCCTTCAAAGAACCAATTGTATAAGTACACACAACCCCTCTAAATCCAATACCTAACTACACAAAACCTTCCAAAGAACCAATTGTATAAGTACACACAACCCCTCCAAATCCAATACCTAAGAACACAAAAACTTTCAAACAGCCATTTTTGTAAGTACAAGCAACCCTTACACCTCCAATACCTTAGTACACAAAAGCTATCGATGAGCCAATTTTATAAGTACACACAACCTCTCCAAATCCTATACCTAATTACACAAAACCTTTCAATGAGCCCTCTCCAAATCCAATACATAAGTACATGTACATGGGCCAATTGTATAAGTATACACAACCTCTCCAAATCCAATACCTAAGTACACAAAACCTTTCAAAGAATCAATTGTATAAGTACACACAACCCCTCCAAATCCAATACCTAAGAACACAAAACTTTTCAAACAGCCATTTTTGTAAGTACAAGCAACCCCTACACCTCCAAAACCTTAGTACACAAAAGCTATCAATGAGCCAATTTTATAAGTACACACAACATTTCCAATTCCAATACCTAAGTACACAAAACCTTTCCAAACCCAATACCTAAGTACACAAAACCTTTCACTGAGCCAATTTTATAAGTACATACAACCTATACAAATACAATGCTAAATTCCACAAAACCTTTCCAAGAACATCTCACAGAAGCAATAACTTTAAGTACACAAAATCTTCACAAGAACCAGTGATTTAAATACACAAAACATCTCTCTACCTGATAACATACATGTATTCAAATGGGTGTTCCGTTCTATTGTTCCAAGCAGGTTAGACTAAATAACAAAACATGTTTTTCACATTACAGGACTCAACAGTTGTTTATTCCAAAGGAGCCCAGCCAGTTGCGAGACGAGTATATACCAGACAAACCACCAGGTACGTCTTATCACAAACTTAACTATTCAAACAGACAGGCGAATTACTGTTAAGAACACTTCAAAAAATGTTTTGAATGCAAATGATCTTTATGAAAAAATCAAAGCACTTGAGTACTGATTGGGGCGGTCGTTGTTGTTTTTTGTAACAGACAACCAGGTTAGTTTGCACACGTTGACGTAGAATAATCCCGATTACCATTGAATAATACTAATATAGGGTGTAAAATCTACATGTTCTGTGCTAAAGGTTAACCTTATTTTCGAATTAGTCAGAGCAGGTGATTGAATGTGTTGAATTTGAAAGTGTATTTGTCTGCTATATAGTAAGAATGTTAAAAACTCTTAAAATTGGCAATCGTCCAGCACCAACATATTTGTTCAACTCAATGATATGAGATTTATATATACAACTCAACTCCGTGATATTCCGTGAAATGCCAAGCTTTCTATCATATAAGATTTATCAAAACTCTCTGAACCTAGCACGTTCAAATTCTACTTTGATATATTCATTTACTATTTTTTTATTGATTTCTCTAGAGCAACAGTGGAATATTTAGTTAAAAACGCGAAAAGTGGAATTGTGTCTGTCGACATTAATAGCTATTTTTAAAACTTGTATTTTCCATAACCCTAAAACGCCCCTCATAAACGGGACCGCAGTTGCCAAAAATGTTAAGGCGCCGAAATTTAGACACATCTGGGTGTTTGTGTATTTTAACCGTTAAATATGTTAACGTGGAAACAATAAAGAGTTGCAATTATTGTTAATATATGAAACATTTATGAAATAATAAAAAACTACCACTGATATTATACATTACTCGATCAACCTCGAATTATTTTCAGGGATATAAGTCGACAACCTTTACTTTATTTTAAAACATTTGGGATAACTCGCCAGTCAGACGATCGCCTTTATTGGTTAGATCGCATGAGCGACCGAACCCTATATAATGGCGAGTTAAGAAATTGACTCTGGTCGCTGCCATATTGAAACGTCACGATCACGTGTTAAAAACACGGAATTCGCCACATGGAGGTCGCCATTGTTTTTCTAAACAGTGCATAATGGGAGTGTACAAACCGCTACTGATATTAAAACCTGGTCATGTTCCGACCACTTTCCGGCCAAGAGGAAAATTCAAATGCGGTGTGTGTAATAATTGAATGTGACGTTTTAAGGCACTAATTGAGATAGCTATGAATTGTTATTTGCATATTTAATCAGGAAAGAAAAATGACAATGCCTTCAATCAAGAAATTTTCTAAAATTCCTTGCGTAAATGAGGTTTTGAAACTTATCGTTTTGACAATTTATCGCCGTTTCTTACAAATTCTTTCAAAGTTCTTGTAAATAATTTTCAAATAACGATGTGTTTACTCAATTATTATAATATTTTGAACCCATAACAATGAAATTAATAACAAAATAAAACAGCTTCAGTTGTTTATTTTATTCGACACAACAGAAATATAAAGATATAAGAGTAAAGTGTGACATATTTTCAGCATGTCGTCAGAATTAGATATATCGCCGAATGCACAAGTTTTGGAAAAACATTAATTTTTAACTGTTGTTTTTAAAAATGATATATCCGCAAATTGATTTAAAATATGGATACGAATTATTTTAAAATATATTATTATCACAGTAGTAAATTTTATAGAACATAGCAGTCAGTACGTTAGACAGTATATAAGGTAAGTTTTGTTTTCTAAATATGCAAATGACAATACATAATGATTGAGATCAGTACATTTAAACATAAAAGTTACTATCAGGCACACCTGTATCCGGGAATTCGCTGTGTCAACCGGCACCTTGTAGGGATTTGGTATCACCCGTGTATTTAGTACCCTGTACACGGAACCAAACTTACACATCCATTCACTTTAAATGCCAATTCTTTTATAAGACATAACCATTGGATGCTTTTTAAAAGCAGCCAACTTGTTTCTTGTTGGGACTCGCTCTTACGTCGGTTCAATGGAGAAAAAGATGTTATTTTATCAGCCATTTCAACAGCTGACAAAATATGTAAACAATAAATTTGACGGGTTTCAACTTTACTTTTATTTTATAAAATAAGTGCGCGATCGATCAAACTAGACGCAGTATACTTATTATTGTTGACGGGTTTTAACTTTACTTCCTTTTTTGAAGAATGAACTCTAGATCAAAAACAATTGGACGCAGTCTTCTGATTTAAATATTTAATACAAGTCATTGACAATCATGCTGCTAGGGGGTAATTTGACACGAGAAGCAAATGAAATTGGGTAAAATTGACAAGAACTCGTTATTTTTACCTGGATTATACTTGTTTATTTTCAAAAATCAATAAAATGAATACAATAAGTAATTTTCTCAACTTGAAATTCACTCGCAAAAAATGCCAGCTTAAGTAAATTCAACTCGCATTTTCAAAATACAGCTCGCATTTTGCGAGTTGCGAGTGCTTACATTCGAGCCCTGAATAGTACTCTCTGATGAGCTTATTAAAACATTTTTCACATTTCTAAGTGTAACAAGGGCAGTAATTTTACTTAAAACACAGTTATCTCTCTTGTATCTCTAATGGAAGTGGAAACAATTGTGATGCTCCATTGATGTATGACTAGTAGTAACTGAGATGTAAGCTTGCTACAAAACTTCAACCAAGTTTTCTGAATATTAAAGGGACAATAATGCTACATTATCTAAACAATTAAGTTGTCCTACTTGTACCATTGTCTCCCTTTCAGAACAGTTATGGACACACTTGTAAGTTAAGTTTCAGTGATATATGACTAAAAATGATTGAGACAGAAGCTTGTTATATGTATGAGTAATAGTTACTGAGATAGAAGTTGGTTATAAAGCTTGTGCCAAATTGTCTAAGTATAAAAGGGGCCATAATTCTGTCTACAATTAAAACTGAGGGATCCTACTTGTCCCCTTGATTGCTGTAAAGGATGGTGAACACACATGTGAAGTGTAAATAGATAGTAGGTGCTAAAAACTTTTACCATATTGTTCAAGAATAAAATGGTGCCATGCTTCTGACTAAATTGAAACTGTGTTGTCTCACTTGTAGCCTCAAAGAGTCCCCTCAAGTTACTGTTATGGCAGGGAACACACATGTGAAGTTTCATGGATGTAAAGGCTAGTAGTAACTGAGATGCAAGCTTGCTGACGTACTTTAAATGAAGTTTTTGGTTAAGTCGCATGAGCGACCGAACCCTATATAAGGGTGAGTTAAGAAATTGACTCTGGGCGCTGCCATATTGAAACGTCACGATCACGTGTTAAAAACACGGCGTCGCCACATTGAAGTCGCCATTGTTTTTCTAAACAGTGCATCATGGGAATGTACAAACCGCTATTGATATTCAAATATAGTCATGTTCCGACCACTTTCCGGCTAAAAGGAAAATTCAAATACGGTGTGTGTAATAATTGATTGTGACGTTATAATGTACTAACTGAGATCATGAATTGTTCTTTGCATATTTAATCAGGGAAAAAATGATAATGCCTTCAATCAAGGACTTTTTTAAAACTCTTTGCTTAAATGAGGTCTTGAAACTTATCTTTTTTGACAATTTATCGCCGTTTCTGACAGATTCCTACCGAGTTAATGAAAATAAGTTTCAAATAAAGATGTATTTACTCAATTATTATAATATGCTGAACCCATAACAATGGAAATAATAACAAAATTAAACAGCTACAGTTGTTTATTTTATTCGATACAACAGAAATATAAAGATAGTTTACCGGTGTGACATATGTTCAGCACGTCGTCAGAATCTGATATATCACCTGTGTATTTAGTAACCTGTACAAGGAACCAAACTTACACATTCATTCACTTTAATTGCCACATCGTTTATAAGACCTAACCATTGGATGCTTTTTAAAAGCAGCCAACTTGTTAGAACGAGTATTGATTGGCGATTTATCCGATAATGTTTATCAGTATAACGGGCAGCTCTAGAAACGTTTCCTCCCCTGTACAAGTGTTTAAAATAGAAAATAGGCAAAATCAAACTCCGAAAACTGTCTATTTTCCAATAAAGCACATTATTTATCCATCCAGACAAACTGGAAAGAAAATAAATAAAAACACCAGAACAATCACAAACTGAATAACTCCATTAAAACTTTTGCCCCAAACTGTTAAGTTGTCTGTACGTGGTGGCGAACACACGTGAGTACGCGATGGCGAACACACGTGAGTACGCGATGGCGAACACACGTGAGTACGCGATGGCGAACACACGTGAATTTATGTTATGGATTAGTGAAATAAATCGGAAGTGCTCGCTTCAGGTAACATGTTCTGTTTAGAGATGAACCACCTATGATTTCAAGTGGGTATGAAAAAAAAATTATTTGCAAGAAGTGCAAAGGCGTATTTTTTTTTTAAATTGCACCGCTCCTTACCATAATTATCTCAGTTGAGCTCAAAACGCCGTTTCACTTTTTGCAAAAAAATATAAGTTTTGCATGGCCACTTTATATAACCGTGGTTTGACGGCATTCGTTTTTGTTACGTGAATTTTCATGAAAGGTTAAGGAAGTTATCTGCAAAAATGTACTGCTTCCTCACACACTGCTAACACACATAAAACATCAGTCATCAACGTGATAACCATAAAGATTCGAACTTAAACGTTTACACCGAGTACATATTAATGAATTTGCTATAAATGATTGTGCGTAACTATTATTTTTAGAACGATCCCACGTAGTGACACCTGTTGTCATGGGCAACGTGAACCTGTCAGATGTTGGATTCGACGGTATGAGATCTCCAGGATTCAATGCTCCGATGTTCACGCAATACGGAGGCACACGTGACCATCCACCGCCAAGATTTTGAAGTGATCTTCATGTTAAAAGTGATCCGCACGTAGAAGTGATCTACACGCAGAAGTGATCTGCATATAATACAAAGGATGTCAAATGATTAGATAATTAACAATTATTATTTGTTAAAGAGTATATGTGTATTGTTTAACTACTATTATGGACACAATATATATAAGTACATAATTATGTGTAACTTTACTGAAGGGAATAGCTAACCCGCCACTTGACATTTTATGTTTCTGACATTTCATATATTTTCTAAAAAAAAAACAACAATGCAATTTCCTTGAAATTTTGACTTGAATAAGAAAAAAAACATTTAGATTACTTAAAAATACAAAATTGTCTGTTAATAGGATACGCAACGTTTGATATAGTTACTCCATATTTTGACGACTATATTGGAAGTACGAAAATGCCTAGCGGTTTAGCTGTTCCGTTCAGTTTACTAGTATGGACATAACATATATATAAGTATATGGATTTAATTAATTAAAGGTTTGTATAGTTTATGTATTGTCTTCGGGGTACTGGACATCCACGAAATGTCTGTGATGTTTCCGAAATGTTTGTATAATGTGTTCTTGTTAAACCTGTTTTATTTTGAATATCCAGAATTTGCAATTTCAGCACCTGAGTTTACATATTAGTATTTAACATTTCATTCTTTGTTCAGTGTGATGGCATTCGGTCAATATATATATTTAGTTTATTATATATCATTATGAATTGTTCAATCTGATTGGTTGCAAAACTGAACAAAACTGACCAATAGTTCCATGCTTTTGGTTAATAGTCATTTTCCTCCGATAAATACTTTTAACTATTCGCCACTTGAAATGTAGATGGTTGCATAATATGGACCAGGTCGATTCAGTCGGAATATTATCACATAGTTGATATAAACTGTTTAAGTATACATGACAATGTTTTCCGGTAGTTCAAATTATATACAGTTTCATTTTATTAGACAAAATGTCCATAAAACTAGAAAAAAATCCATTTGAATTAGAAATAAACCTGAATTAGATTGTTTCAACAGTCGCCGTCATATTTCTACTTAACGGAGGCACATTCTGTTGGGGTTTTTATACCAGAAAATAGAAAAGAAATAGTGGCTATCGTAGGTGAAAATAGAACAGAAATAGTGGCTATAGTAGGTGAGAATAGAAAAGAAATAGAGGCTATCATAGGTGAAAATAGAAATGAAATAGTGGCTATAGTAGATGCGAATAGAAAAGATATAGTGACTATCGTAGGTGAAAAAAGAAAAGAAATAGGGACTTTCGTAGGTGAAAATAGAAAAGAAATAGTGGCTATAGTAGGTGAGATTAGAAAAGAAATAGTGGCTATCGTAGGTGAGAATAGAAAGAAATGGTGGCTATAGTAGGTGAAAATAGAAAAGAAAAAGGTGTCTATCGTAGGTAAGAATTAAAAAGAAAACGTGCCTATCCTAGGTTTGGATGAGAATAGAAAAAGAGAATAGTGGATAAAGGATTATAATTACGACAGTGGCGTACCATAATGATATATATCTTTTTTAAATGTATTTATTTTACTTCATTTGTGAAACAAATTCTTGGAACTTGGAGACAATTCAGAATATATATATTACATACTTTGCAAATGTTGCCCCGTACTTCAACTCAGTATTGTTATTGTTTCTGATTGGCCTACCGCGCACGAGAACGATTATCGCTCCGCCCACTGACCACGTGACAGTGTTTGTCCAAGTAAATACAATGTAATGTTTACTTAGACATTGTTTTGTTTGTCTAAGAAAACTGGCAGTGTAGCACCCAATATACATCGCTGATTGGATAATTGACGTGTTTGATTGACAACCCACGTCAGGTCAATTCCTTGCAATTATGGAGCTCATTGGGTGTTCTCTATGCAAATAGAATACCGCTTTGTATTCCATGTGACATGGGTGTGTTGCATTTCCATTATTATTGAATTTCATGGATAAAGCAAATATTTAATCCCCATTGGCCAGCAATCAAAAGTTCTTACTATTTCACCGACAGCTACTGTTAACCGTCTCAGCGGGGGTAAAATCTTCATAAAGTGACGTCAAGGTTTTGTCACCCGCTCAAGGATGTAACAGTTTTTAATCTTTTGAGCGTTTATAAAATGGGTATATCTTTTCCAATATAGATAATGAAATATAGCGCAAAATACATTTAAACTATAACATTTATTTTATGATTTGTGATGAATTATAGATATGTTTTGCATGCTCGTATTTATTTGTACAATACATTCAATAGTTATTAGATTTCTGTGACCATATGGAGACGCGACGGCTTCATATTTATGTATATAAACAACATCGAATGTGACAAAATCATGGTCTATTTAATTGTGTAAGAATACTAGAAACGTTTGTTTTTTGTAATGTAATTTCGCACTGCCATGAAAATCTAGTTGTCAGTTAGTGAAATAGTTTCCTTTCCATACAGAAGGTCGTTTAAGGAGGGGTCATGCGGGTTAGTCAATTTTATTTAGGTCATCATACTTTGTCTATAGTGGTGAAATAGTCTGCAACAAAATAAATAATGATATGTACATGCATTCTCAATTTCACCACAAAGTCAATTTGGATTTGCTACGATGTTTTTATTAAATAAATTTTGATTCAGACTACTGCAGTTAGTACGGAGTCATGTATGATATATTTGGGCAGTTCGGTTACCTACATAATAGTGACTGAAAAGGGTACATGTAATTGTTAAGTGATTCAATTATAACGTTTGACACTGACTCTGATAAAGACTATTGCAACGGGTAGAAACAACGTTACTAAACACTGCTAAATCAGAAACATAAAAACAGAGCTATATTATTACAGGTTCTTGTCTAAATTTCGGGTGGCACATTTTGTGTTTTTTAAACATTGGAGACATAATTCCCCCGGAACCAACACAGTTTTGTTATTTTTGTATAAAAAAAGGGCTTGATTGTAACTCTGGGTCGTCCACTTTTCTTTTTTGAATTTAAAGAAAAGAAGCATTTTACACTTACAGTTAGTGTTGTATGATCATATTCTCACCCTTAGCCCATTATTAAAGTAAGAAATAAAAAATCTTTTGATATTGATATGAAATACGCCATCACTACATAACTTACTTCGTCATCGCTCTACCTTAAATTTATATTTCTATGATGTGTTATGAAAATATTTTTTTCGTAAAAATCATTTTTCGTTTTTAACCCGTAATAATTTAAAATTAGAATGAAAAGTATTAATAATTGATAATTGGATATAGACAACATTTGAATCAAATTTACTTTGGTACCAAACGTATTAAATTCATACAATGGGTCAATAAGTTATTAACGACATATTAAAGGTGCCACTCAAAATTTTAGCCGTGGGTTGCTCTACTCAGATTCATTCTGAAGTCTTCCTCCATCAATGAAACTGGATATGTAACCTGGAATATGTTGTAAAACCCCATTGAATCAATAAAATGTCGTGTACTGAGTTCATATTATGATAAGTTTGGGGTCACCATTTTCGCAAACGATGACTTTTTTTATTTACAACATTGGATCACTTCCTCATTTAATGTTAACACATTCATCCTCAAATATTCAAGTATAAATCCTTCTGCCTATACGTAAACTACTAAACGTAAGGGGTACTTCCTGCACCATGCGGTCGTCCTTGTCTAACTGAACTGAGTTGTACGCAGATCTTTGTGTTAAATAACATTGTAAAGATTGACCCAGATGTAAAGTAAAATTGCTGCACGAACGTTTGCCTAATATTTTTACTTAACTGATATACTTGTATTGTAATGGAAACAAGCGTATTATTGTTATGCTTTACAAAATATTATAATTGGTAGCGCATACACGGCAATACATTTAAAATGTTAAAACTTCCTATACCTTTATGGTGTTGTTTTCACCAATCGTATCATTCGAACAAGAAACCAGCCAGTTTAAATACGCTCGTGCAGTAGCTATTTAGTATTCATATTACAAGTCATACAGTTTCTTGTATTCGAACAGGAAACAAGACAATCTTAATATACACAGAGCATTAGCCTTTTATATTCATTAAATATTTCAGACATCATTTCTACAGTTTGTTTGGAAACATTAACATTTAAAAATGTCTGAAATATATGAGAATACTACGCTCTCTGGGGTTTCCAGCAAAGGAATAGAAATGGACAACATGACGTACCAAGACGAAGAAGATTATGAGACGCTGGAAGCATACGACAACGCGCCGCAGCGTAAAGCAGAGGCTGTAGAAGTGGTGGAAGAAAAATCAAGCACAAGCCATCGGATGAAATCAAGAGAATCCGGCGTGTCTCTCAGATTCACCTTGATTCAGTGTAGTGTTGTTATTCTAGTTGCGATAGTGGTCAGTGTAATTACAGGAGTAGTGGTGTACAAGCTTACAGAGGACGCTATGCAGGTACTATATTCTATTAAAACATTTTTCTTCCTCTTTTTCATTTTGAGTTTTGATTATCAATAAATAATTAACATAGTATAAGAGAGAGAGAGAGAGAGAGAGAGAGAGAGAGAGAGAGAGAGAGAGAGAGAGAGAGAGCAACGACGTCGACACTATATTCATTCCAATTGCGGGCAGTGTCGATGATACTTTCAAATTTTACAGGAACTTACGGTTTAAATGTCCTTAATTATAATATATATATTTTTTTACATAATTAACATGTTTTATAAATCCTATATTAAGCAACAGCTATCTTAAAAGATCACTTTTGCTCCTTCCTTTGACTGGCTGCTTAAGACAAGTTTTGCTGTATTAGTGTTAATCTTCATTTTCGACCAATTGGAGGCACATATATTTGTTAGTTTACTGGTATTATGTATACTGGTCATACCAAATACCGCGAGTCTAAAAAAAGTTCAACAATGTAAAAGATGGCATCAATACTAAACAGTAATAATGTTACTTAAGTGTGCTGAGTAAAAAACAGTTGTCGATACGAAATGCAAACAAATGCCGACGCTAACGGAAGTTGGAGCTTTGCGCATGTCTTCCCAGATTGCTATTATACGGGCATTCGCAGTAATAGGTATATCGCGGTATTAGGTATATAAGGGATACATTTTAATATGTGTGGAGAGGTTCCACATGATGATTTAATACTTTCAAGTTTCAAGCTTTAGATACTGACACTTTTTAAAAAATACCATTTTATGCATGATCAAGTATACGTGTACGATATGTCGCCCGCCGGGCATGCAACTTTGGTGTGTTTTACTAAGTATTCAATAAATTAATATAAAATCAATGGAATCTATAAACTAAAACACGAAACCTTACAGACATTGGCTTACCGAAATACACTTTGTACATTATTCAATACTGTCACGGTAAATGATTCATTTTGCATGTTTTATCTATGCAAAAAAAAAACAATCTTCAAAATATACTGTTTTTCTCTTCAGGTATTTTCAATGTAAATATTCATGTACATATATTTTTATTTGAATTCAAACCATGTCAAACTATGTTTTTATTAAGGATTTAATATTTCGGAAAACCACTCCATAAAACTAAAGTTTCTCTTATAGACTAAACCATTGTTTTCATCCTTATTTCTATAAAACATTTTCACACGCTTGTCATTCATAAAAAAGACTCAAATTAAAGAAGGGAAACTGGCATTTTATTATTTATTGACATTTGCATCTGTACGAAAAATAAGTATCTCTAGGGGGCGCTGTTAACGAAAAAAGCGCGTTACTGTATTTAAAAAAAAAACGCTAAAACGAAAGCTGAGACTTCATAATACAAGTGTACAGATTTTTGATAATTTACGCCAGATGTAAAAAATGCCAATAGGAACACCACAAACTACCTTAAGTATGATGGACTATGATGGATATTGCAGTTTCCTTTTTCCGTTATTCTGTTATAATGGAGCAGGCAAAGCTTACCTGCATACATAATTTCCAAAATTAGAATGCGGTCATGTAGTACTGTCAATTTTGTATAAAAAGCAATACAAATATTATTGCGGAATTATTATTTCAATGTTTGTATTTGTATATTTTGCACTAACTTGCACAAAAAGTGCAATTTTAAATCCACAACGGTGTCGAAATGAAACGAGAACCTTATTTAATATTACAAAAGGGTTTTTGGAATAGTTTCGATTCAAAACCTAAATAAAACAATATTTTGAATAAAAAAAATTAGGTGCTAATATGCTCATAGTCTTGATTGGTTAGGGTTTAAAATGAGTAGCTTAATGCCTAAGGAAATATTTACCAACATATGTTTTGCGAAAAATATATAATCAATTGATATATAAAGTATAAATCGTCCCATTAGTGCAAAAAGGTACCAAGTACCTTCTTATTTTATTTACACTTTATACCTTATTTCTCTTATGGGACGAAATAGTCCCATTTATTGCCATAAGACACTAAGTATTATAACAACGTGCGTTTGTTCAAAACTGGGGGAAACTTATACTGTGTAGGGACACAACTCTGTTGAAATTAAAAAGGCAGACAGAGCAATTAGTGACACTTGTGCAGCTCCAAGAAGAACAACTAAATAAACACGTATGTGATATATCATTAGATATCATACAATTACGATCAGCACTGAGTAGGTGGCTATTACTCATTTGTATGTAGCCAACAATGGGCAAACTATTGTTCAAAATCAAGAGAGAGTTAAGGCACCTGTGCAGTGGATACTGTGACACCATAGTTTAGACTGATTTACGGGTGCAATCAACGCTCCCTTTATCCACTTCACCAGATTGTATAACGAAACAGCACATATAAACGTAGCCTCTATGCTCCATCATGTTGGTGGTGACACCCACATGTTTATGTTGCAAAATACAAGTTTACCCGGGTTAATATATGCAATCGATATTTCAAACACGCGGATGTATTTGATGACCTTGCAGAAGCAACACGTGAATATAAATAAAATTGGTATATTGACAATATACGGCTTGACAAAGATCGATCACAAAATATATGTTATAATATAAAACTGACATATGAAATATGGTTATGTAAAAATGACGTTATTTGTTTAACATGCGCGCTTGTACGTAACTTGTAACTTAGTCTATATTGACAAACGAATCAGTTTGCACTTTTTACGGTAGTAGCACTTAACTTTGCGTGGAGATTTATTGGCGGCTTGCGAGGTGGCAGTACAGTGGATAAAGTGTTGACCACTCACGCGAGAAGTCACTGGTTCGATCACAGACGTGATCCGATTGTCTCTCAAAGACAACACTAAGTACTGGTTCCACCCAGGAAACTCACTCGATCCGATAAACTTTTTGCATATTTTGCATTTAAAATGAATTAGTACACACTAATTATTCGCTGTTATTTGTGCTTTGTCTGATAAATAGTTTAAGAATTGTTTTTTATTTTTAATAAGTATACATGTATATAGCCAATGGGTTGCGTCACAAGTTCTCTCGCAACTTAGATTCGACCCTTCCCTCATAGTTATAGAATATTTGTCTGTTTTGTATGAAACAAAAATGTATCTGGTATGTGAGTTATATTGGTCATTTCAAATAGTATAACTACTGTTATGTTTTATTTTATGGATAACTATTGTCAATGTTCATAAATACCTTCATTCAAATATGTTAATGCAACTTTTGAAACTTGCAACCAATACAGTAAAATACTCTCGCGGCATGTCGTAATTTAATTACGATTTAGATATTATTGTTATTACAGGACATGCAGTTAGCTACAGAATCGAAACTACCAACTTCTTCGGCATTATCCAATCAGAGTGAAAGTATCCAAGACCAAATCACTCTGTTTGAGAAGGAAATGAGACAAAACGTTACTATTCTGGAACAACAAATGAAAGACAATGTAAATTTGCTAGAAAAGCAAATGAAAGAAAATATCACTGTGTTAGAACAACAAATGAAAAACAATGACAGTGAGTTAGAACAAAAAATGAAAGACAATATCACTGTGTTACAAAACCAAATGAAAGACAATATCATCACATTGGAACAGAAAACAAAATACAATTTCACCGTATTGAAAGAACAAATAAAAAATGATGACACTGCATTCGAACAACAAATGAAAGATAACTTTACTATATTGGACCAAAAAATGTTGCAAGCAGTATCTGACATAAAAATATCAAAACTCAAGCTGAACAATACGTATTCGAGTTTATTGATTCTAAACGAAACATTCAAGAGAACGACAAAACAAACCGAAATCGACATTAACAATATCCGGAGCAATGCAACTCATTTACATAACAAGCTTACCGAGGTACAACAGGAGCAGAGTCAACTCGCAGCCCGCTTTGGTGGTGAGTGTGAGGGGGTGGGGGTGGGGGTGGGGGTTGGGGTGGCGGAGGGGGGGGGCAATTACTTATATTAACAAAACAAATTGTCAAATTGTGTCATACCGATACAAGCTCGTCGATTAAAATTTACGTTTTAGTCAGAGATGGTCACAACGTTTTGAATTAGAATGCAGTTCAGCCATTTTTTGTTTTGCTTCTTTTCAAACCAGAAAAAGGAATTAAGAATCTATACATATATAAATATTTCAAATTCATATTTACACGTTGAATATATGATAAAGAGAGAGATTTATATCACAACGACGGTATTTTGGGGATCTATATTTAGATTTTTTTTTAGTTTTCAGAAATAATGTTAAGTGAGAATTCGCCAGTATTAACCCTAACGCTCTAAATTGGTAAGCGTAGTCCACAGATATATTGACAGCTAATAATGTTTTATTCTTTTATCAAGTCAAACATGACCCATGTACAATTGTTTTAATTACAAAAATACATATATATAACATGGATAAATGGCAATTAATCATAAGCATTAATATTTACATACTAATATTCATTTAGTGCATTTGATAATGTTTAAATATGAAATAAAGTCTTCTTATTTGACATAATGTTTTTAGTTTGTAGAACGGACCCAGCTCTCCAGAGTGGGTCCGTTAAATAGCAACGTTTGAGCACATTGATTGGTCATTTGATTCAAGTGAAAGTTTGAATGACGTTACCGTTTAGTAAGTGTTCCACTGCTATCAATTGTGGGACTGGCATAGAATTCTTTGCTTTATCATTGGAGTTTATTGACCTGATTTGGGAGATATCAGGTTCTGGGATAAACTTTAATGTTCTCGATGTTAAATAGAATTGTTTATGCTTGATTACGTTTTTACAACAGCAAAAACAGCCGTTTCTAAAGGAGAGAAGCGTGTCGCTGTGTGGACTGCTAAATGCTTTGTTACAATAAGTCGCTGATATAAACCAAGCGAAATATATGTGACTGACTTCTGGTCATTATAACTACCATTAAAAATAGAAGACTTGCTTCAGTTTCGCACTAAATATCACTTTTTTATAAAACTTATTTCTTATTCTGACCAACTGAAATGTAAAATCATAGTTTCGGATACAGGGACTGGATATTATTTTTATGAAAATCGATTAGTGAATGGAATTCAAAATTAAGGGAATAGTTGTCCAGTAAAAGACATATCATTCAAAGAACCCATTTACCGCAGCAGCAAAAATACATAGTAGGAAGAATAATCATATGCAATAGAACTTGCACATATAACTTTTATTTTTTTTACACAAATAATACATTATATGCACGCCGCAATATGACTGTATATATAATGTTTAAACAATTCAATTAAATATATATATATGGTCAGTGCTAACAAATATTTAGGTACGCATTCGCTGACTGGTGATCGTGTGTGTGTGTGTGCGTGCGTGTGTGTGTGCGTGCGTGCGTGCGTGCGTGCGTGCGTCGGGATAGTGTGTTTTGGACACTGAGTAGTTTTTTTTCCAAGAAGGGGGACAGATCTACCTCATGTTACCTCAGTTAAATACATGTTTAAGTAAAAATGCATGTGAAAAAATCCCCGAAATCGACATATTTTGGCATTCTTTGTAAATAAATTAGAACAATGTACACCTTTTTTTTGTATAAATATTTGATTCATGGTATACAAATACCACTGCAATACATATAATCTTAAATAATGGCTTGATACAAAAGTTGTTTTAAAAACTGCCGAAAGCACGGATATTAAGACCAAAGCATTCAACAAAAAGAGTATATTTGCAGAAAAGTGTCATTTTTTCATATTTTGGCAGCCATTTTGTCCCTTATTTAGACATTTTTTACTTGAATCAACCAAATTTTTTATTCTTTTTTACCCTAAATCGTGTCATACAACTAACAACAACGACACAATAAATCTAAATTTTAACACTTTGCAGTATTTTCTATCAGATTATATATCATAACATGAATCTCAATATTTGGCGGCCATTTTGGCGGCCATTTTGGATTTGTGACCAAACGCCCCAACAGCGGTTAATAAGAAATGGATTTATTTTCGGACTCAGCGTAAAATTTACCTCTAGAAACAAGTCTCAAACCTTTTGGACAAAATAGTAAATAAACACCCCTATCTCTGGGACTAGGAGCAGTGATTGATTTTATTATTGAAGCAGATACACAGTTACTGTAATGTTTGTGTAGCTTTTTCAATAGAGAATAGGAACTTAAAATCACAACTGACCAATAAATTTGCACAAGTGAAGCTTTCCAAACGTCAAATTCACTGACCAATCAGCGTCCTTTTACTCTATTGATAGATGATAGCGACTGACATGCTCGTTACAATTTCTATTTAACGGACCCAATCGGGAAAGCTGGGTTATACACACTAAACTCATACAGAGTAGTTATATTGTTTCGGCTGTAAGTAGGAAATACATGCCCAAGGTTTACTACTTTTTTTGTTATGTAATTTTACCACAGATGTTTAATACATTTTTAGTACTTATATTTTTAAACACATACACATACATGCTGGAGATGTATTTGCTTAATATTGTTATATAAATATATATATATATATATATATATATGGAGATGATTATTTGTGAATAGCTACAATGCAAACCATAGATACAATATCAAGGCCTCTGCCAAACCAATAAGTTTGGTGTCGACCATGACTTATATACTATGGAATTACATGCAACACATCTGGACAGGGTGGACAAATTTACATACATGAAGTGATAGCTTTATATGAGTAGGATCCAGTTAAGGATTCATAACTACTCACATGCTATATTAAGGACAGATTAATAAACCCGTTGGATCATATAGATACAGTGAATTCATATATATTTTATTTTATAAAGGGAGATTATTAAATTCACAACAACGGAATTTACGATTTTTGGGATCTTTTCAGATGCTCATTCACAATGCATGATATATATATATGGAGATAATTATTTCATGTATGTAAATTTGTCCACCCTGTCCAGATATATATATACATACGGAACATTACGACAATACTCATTCAACATAAAATACTTTGATACATATATTATTTTTATATATATGTGTATAAAAGTATTTTATGTTGAATGGGTATTTTCGTAACTTTCGTTGTATTGAGGTTGACATGTAAAGTTTTTAGAAGAAATAGATTATTTAGATATCAATAGTATTACGTTAATCTTAGTTTCACTTTACTCTTATATTACTTTTAAGCAATTTTTATCGTGTCTTTGAAGTGTAATAGCGCCTTTTATATCTATGCGAAGTTGTTTTATCTTTATTTGGCAATTTGTTTCTGCTTAACTTTATCGTTTTACTGACTAAATCTCAGACATGTTATGATAAGAAAGGAACTTGCACACATCCGTGAAGGTTTTTGAAATAGAAGTAACCTAATATTTATCAAGTTTAATATTAGTATATAGAATTCCAAGAGAGAACTGTAACTAATGTTGTTATGACTTGTAGTTCAATCCATTTGCATATGTTATATATTTTGTTATTATTTTATGTTCATCAATTTTGTATATATTGATATATGTAACATACTTAATAAAATATGTTTAATTTAAACTAAAATAGAGTTCCAAACAGCAACCTAAAAGTTGTATTCATTATCAATTGTTGTATCTTTTTTTAATTTATGTGTTCTGGCTATCAGTTGGGTAAATGTTTTTTTAGCTAATATTGTATCTACTTTTGTGTAAAAGTGCAAATCGTCTGTAACTTTCAATACTAGTGTACTAATTTATAACAAACAATTACATTAATTATATCAGTAATAACGATGTTGTTTACTTATACATGTCCATCGTTCTATACCATCGAAACGGTGGGGATTATATGAGAATGATTTCTCCATTTTTATATTTCAGATCGCTCGATGTCCATTGCGGCATTTACGGCCACACAACCTGCATACTATGGAAGAAGTAATTCTTCAAACTACTCCACGCTCAATTTTTCCCATACCATCTACAACTTGGGAGGTGATTTTAATTCATCTACCGGTATGTTTACGTGCACAAAGCCAGGCACATACTACTTCTCAGTGTTCTTGATGAAAAAGAGAGATACAGTCCGCGTAGACCGGGTGTATTGTAATTTATACAAAAATAATTATAATATAATCTACATAGCTGTTGACCCGACTGATGACGATACCGACAAAGGAAGTGCACAGGCAGCCAACTCTGCTGTGATTCATTTGGACACCGGGGACGATGTTTATTTGGGAAGTTGCAGGTCTGTCTCGTCTATGGAACACTGGTCTTCTTTCTCCGGGTTTCTCTTATATCCAGACGCTTGATTCAGTATCTTTACTTCCTGTCATTACATGTGGTTGTATGTTTTATTGCTTACACGATAGTAAATATTCCCTATTTAAGAATATAAGAAATATATAGATACGTTCCTCAATAGCAATCGTTTTATTGTAACATAAAATTGTAAAAAAGAAACAGCAATATGTATATCTTAAAATGAGGTAAAAACAATAGCTTATTTTTACGATTGCATTTTTTTATTAAAAAAATAACTTTCGTTTATGAATAAGAGCATACACTGTTAAAAAGACGTGCGTATTAAATGGGCTACCATATTTATTATGTTATATATCGTAGTCGTAAGAAGAAAGTATTTTTCTAGATAAATATTTTTGATTGTATACTGATTTACGTTTCGCGTCTCGAATAGGAAAGTATGTGCATTTAGAAAAAAATAAGACAATATATATATAGCAAATAAAACAATGCAATAAGTAAGCAGTACAACTACACTAAATTAAGTGACAATCGGAAGAAACAGAAGCTAAACCCGAAAGTGATAATTCAAGGAATGAACTTCGTGAACTTGTTAAATGTTCATGAAAATCTTAACTTACGTGTGCAAAGTTAGTGATCCTAAACGGTCACTTGTAACCGTTGTGTGTTGCATGTTTGATCATATATCCAGAATGTTCAACAAATGAAGTCTTTTCCTTATATCTATATAACCAATGCAGCCTGCCGCGGGTTGGCAATCAAACAAGTTGATTATCCAATCAGTGAGCGATATTGTATCCAGACAAACGAACAGTCTCTAAGTATACACTACATTGTATTACCTTATATTTACTTGGAATAACAACGCCATGTGGGCAGTAGGTGGGGTGATAGTCGCTCTCGCATCAGGTCAATTACTAAGACTAAGTGTTTCCTATGCTTAAGTCCATTACATAGTGAATAAAAACAGTCATACCTACTTTATTCGCGTTTGTTACATATAAATACATATTTACATATAAAAGTGTGTCGTTCCTATCACATGAACGGTTCCCGTTAACGCATACACGTGAACGAACGAATTTAGCTTTGGATACCCTTTATTATAACATTAGGATTACCGAGACATTACGATAGGTTATGGTGGATCTGATTCCATTGAAAATTTTCAAATTAACTGTAATAGACAGGTGTGTTCAATACAGGCGTAACTTTCGTTTTCGTTGACTGACCAACTCTTGTTCAATACACGAATAATTTATACCTTTTATCTTGCTACAAACTGCTGGATAAGTCATATGATATATCGGTATAGGTTTGGTGCGTTTAAACTGTTAATATTGGGAATGAACCTTATTTATTGAACATTCATGAAATTGTAAGAATCTAACATGGGTTTGAGGTTTGGAAAAAAAATTCCGTCAAGATGAATAACTGTTTTGTTCCCGCGAAGAAAGTTATCCCAAGAAACCGAATTTTCTATCCAAACCGAAATAGTCATAAATGATTCTTTTTCTTGCACACCAAAAAATATTAATAATCATTTTATATAATAACATAATTAATTGATCATTATACATTTTACAGCAGTCACTTTTAAGACTTTAATTATATGATTTACGCCATATATTTTAAACAATCTCATTAAAATCAGATCAACTTCAAGCTTTCATACTTTTCGCAAAGTAGCACGTAGAATATAGAAGCTAAAAGTTGATAAGATGTTGTCCTTCTTTCTCAGCCAATGAAATCGCTCAAATTTTTCAAAGTAGAACTTTCAATTTTACGTAGAAAGTTCCATTTTCCATTCCATAAAATATAGAACGTTCTACGTTGAACCAACAGACAATTTCTGAAGCTGCATAAACGAATGCTACATTTTTACCACGGTGGCAAATCCACGTGACCTTATGTTAAATATCGAAGGAAAGTGTCGTTTTGCAGATAACTTTTTTTTTAATTTAGCATCACAAAACAAGGACGAACGCAGTCTCTGTATAAAGATGAACGTTCGGTGATATATCTTGCCATGCAACATTTTTTTTGTGCAACGGCGTTATTTGTGAATTTCACCACTCCATCTTTCCAACTGAGCAAAAATACGCCAATGCACTTATTGCAATTAATACGACTTTTACATGACCACTTAGTCAGTTAGATAACTTATTTATTTTACCTTGATTGTGAAACAAGTTACGCTCGAAGTCTTCCTGTACAGAAACGGTACTATGCATTGATTGATTGATTGATTGATTGATTGATTGATTGATTGATTGATTGATTGATTGGTTGGTTGAATATGTAACGTCATTTTTACGCCATCGAGAGCTAACAAACGATCAGTTAACATAACCACTATTTTCTGGGATCCTGGAAGGTTAACCAGTATTCGAGCACACCCCCATCTCCGAAAGTAACTGATAGCTTTCCCACTTGAATCAGCGGTGAGCGGCAAATGATAATGACAGGCAATGTCAAATGTATATCAAACATCACGGAGAGTATGCTCGAGTGGGGATTCAAACTCACGACCCCTGGATTGACAGTCAGACGCGCTAACGACAGAGCTAATTGGGCCCGGCGGTACTAAGCAAATGCGTAAAAAAGTGTCTTTTACACATAGCCATGACGGGGGGGGGGGGGGGGGGGGGGGGATCAAACCTACGACCTTTCGACCATGGCTCTTCCACTGGACCACGCGCTCCACTTAATAGCACCGATAGGTTCACTTCCATTCAGAGACGGCGTTCGTCTTTGTTTTGTGAATTTTTATGAAATAAAAGAAAGCAATTTGCAAACATGCTACATGTACCTGTAGCGGGCACCTTTCTATCACTTGTTACACAACTTGATAGTATCAGGTCACGTCGATTCGCTGCCGCATGTAACTACAAAATGATCGCAATCGCTCAAATTTCAATGATTAATCCATTTAATCCAATGAAAACTTACGAGTAGCGCGCTAAACAAACAGTGCTAATGCGCACGCGCTCGTGTTCTTATCTGTCAATCAATGTTCGTTGCTTTCATCTATAAATAAAAAATATGCAACAAGGCAATGACTGGTACCCAGTAGCGAGAACGTAGACCAACATCTAAGCCGGTTAGAAGTCCTATACTCTGATTATAATGAGATTGATATATTATACGCTACGTCATAAAGGAGTTTTAAGGTCATAGCGCGAGAATTTTATCTTGGCCCTAGGGTGAGATTGAAATTTCTTGCACACCGGATAAGGATATCAGCATTTTTACCGGTGTTAGAAACAATGTTATTCAAATCAGAAAAAAATTGCAATCAAATGAAGGAAACTGTTCATTTGAAATTAAACAAAAACAATTATTATTATGTACGACAACCATTATGCGAGTATCCAAAGGTCTCTTTTCCTGTTTCAAACGTTGTGTTATATATTAAGGTTATATTTCACCATTGTTATGTTTATATTTTTTTATTCATGTTCTTTTGTAACTCGCACAATTTTAGAGTATTTGCTGTATTGATTGCAATGAAACTATCTGTATGGTAAAACTCCATTTATTATTATCATACTACGTACAATAACGGTACGTTACGTACACTTTTGTAAATAATTAATGTACTAATCATTTTTACAATGTGACGAAAAGTCGGTGCTAATCTTTTTATTTCAAATCTGATTTGGAGTGATATTCAATTTTTACATCAGTTTTAAGCTTCGATTCGCAGTTGTTTTAGCATAACCTTATTTTTCACATTGCTATCATTGTTACTGTCGGCAAATAGCTTTACAGCTAGTGTTTTATATTTGTATATCCGACACAAAATAAAGTTTCTTGTATCTTGTATCTTGTATTACTATCCTATATACTCATAATAATGTTAAAGGTTATATGTCAATATTAGCACCGGGAACACAATTTTACTGTGTATACAATCGTTAAAATTGTATTGTTAAACAGTTTATGTTTATTATTATTCTATAAATATGTAAATATTTAAACACTAATGTGTGGCACAGTTTTAAAATATGTGACATGTTGTAAATTACAGTCTATCTTAGTTTTTACAAAATGGAATGTTTATTTGTTGAATGTTAATTTTGTTTTTTAGTATGTATATATTTTGTATTAACCATGGTGAGACTAAAATATATCAGATTCTTGGAATGATTATATAATAGCGGATATACAATGTACGGTGTAGGATATATAACAACCATTTACAAGTCGCCTGTTGAAAACCAGAACCTGGTATCTACGTTTTTTGAAATTGTTCAGGAACGTGAAAAAATGTTGTCAAATGTTAAAAAAAAACATATTTACACAGAATTCTTAGCAATTTGACTCAGCAATACATGCTTTAGTAATATACATAATTTTATGTTTCAAATTATTTGTTCTTCAAATGATGACATATAAGACTATTTAGGTTTTGGCAGAATAAATTTAGTTAAAAAGCAGTATTTATGAATAGGTTAAACACCTTATCTACCGATAAGAGGTTCTGGTTTTGAGCGAAATGAAAAATGTTCTTTATTTCAGCCAACCATACCCTGGTATCTATAGATGCATGTATTTAGCATATGTGAATAACATATATTTCTGAAAATATTTCATACCAGAACCTAGTATATAACTATACCAGTCTTTAGCTTTAAGGACATGATAACAAATTGTATATAAATGGAGAGGCAGAATGTTGTATTAACCAAAACAATATTTTGGCATTAACAAAAGCAAGAGTTAAGTACTATTTTTATTTTGCTGTATAAGAGTATACATGAATACAATGGTATGGCAGTACAACTTGATAACAAAAACCTAATAAGATAAAGACATAACACTGTAAATTGCCATATGCTGTTCTGGTTGTAAAATAAGTCGCAGAAATACTGGTACTTTTTAAAACAAAACATGTTATCTGGTGGGTTGACAACATTTATAATAAAGTCATATAGATGCATTAGCAATTAAGAGTTTTTTATCACACACAATGTGATTATATTTCTCGTAATCTACAGACATGCAATTCAAGTATATAAGGCTGTAATTACGTTTTCTTTTAATGAAGAAAGAAACATTTACACAATTATTATACACACATTTTACATACTATTACATAGTATTACTTTCAGACCTAAAATCGTGTCTTTTTGCAATTCGACGTTCTGATATCATTATTATCATTTTTCCTATACACCCCTGATAATTCTAGTTTCAAACAGTTAAAATACTAAGACATTGAGTTGAGTATTTTTAAGTACATGAACACTGAATATTTAAATGAATGTTTTTTATCACTGTTCAACTGTCTTCTACCATTACATGTATATAGATCTATGCTGTTACATGGGACATGTTTAAGTTTTAGTACTCGTTGAATTTGGATGGTATTCCACCATTCTTTCACAAAGCAATCGTGTCCTTTTTCTTGGCACTTGATATTTGTAATTTTGCTTTGTACAAATACAGCAGTTGTTCTTTTAACCATTTACTACGCATCATCTTCACTTTCTGATATTCCCTTAATTCGTCAAAATCATATTTGAAGTGGCACGTATCTGGATCATCTTTAATGATTCGCTCCACTTTATGCCAGTTTATTTTGTTTTTACCCATTTTCCGTGTTGTTGTTCTGGGTGTTTTATATCTGACATTCTTTGAAATCCATATGTTTCGGGGTCACTATGTAGTAAGGACTTTTTTTGCAGTGTCATAAATATCACAGTGTCCCACTAGCTTGTTAAAGGGATATTTGATTTTGACTTTTTTTTACTTCAATAGCTGCGTACATACAATTGCATATCATGTGCATTATGCTCACTCTCAAGACATTGATGGTCATTTATTTTGATGTAAGGTATTGTTTTCACAGAAATATAGATACGTGTGGCCATGATCTGATTTCTGTTTTGCCTAGGTTATACACCTGAGTAGAGAAGTACGTGTTCAACTGAAGATTCCAAACTTGAAAGATTGAAATGTTTGATTTCTGATCAAAAATAATATGCTACCCTTTTGTCACCTGCACCATATATAGGCAAGAAATAACAACACCATTTGTTTATGCAATACATCACATTTACTAGTGAACATGGTGTGTACACGACTGATTGTAAGGTACAGGTGTGAACTTTGCTTCTCTGCCTTGCAATCTTGCTATCCTTGTGTTTTTGTTCGGGGCAAATGTTACAGCATCACTATCGTTATTTGGGATGTACCGGTTGGTACACTTAATTAGAATTTGAAATGTATTTTACTATTTTTCTTGTAGGCATTCGCTTTGGATTTTAGTGTTTCTTACTATCACTTCTATCTCCAAGTTCACTTTCCATTGTCTTTCTAACAGTTTTGTTTACTTCTGTGATATACTTCTCTTTTATGGTTGCTGTATTGTTACATTAGTTTTCCTCTGTGACAGCACTTACATTATGCGACTTCTCTTTTATGGTTATTGTATCATCAAGTTTGCTTTCCTCTGTGACAGCCTTTAATTACCCGTCTTCTCTTTCATGGTTGTTGCATCGTTACATTTATTTACCTATGTGACAGTACTTACATTTTCCAATTTCTTTTTTAAGGCTGTTGTATCATCACGTTCGTTTTCCTCTGTGATAGCACTTACATAACCTGACTTCTTTTAATAGCTGCAATATCGTTACACTCATTTTCCTTTGTGACAACACTTACAATGTCCTTTTCTCTTTTATGGTTGTTATATCGTTACTCTCATTTACTCTGTGACAACACTTACAATAATATCCAACTTCTCTTTTGTGGTTGTTATAGCGTTACACTCATTTTCCTATGTGAAAACACTTACAGTATCCAACATCTCTTTTATGGTTGTTATATCATTACACTCATTTTCCTCTGTGACAACACTTACAATATCCAACATCTCTTTTATTGTTGTTATATCATTACACTCATTTTCCTCTGTTACAACACTTATAATGTCCATCTTCTCTTTTATTGTTATTTTATCGTTACACTCTTGTTCCTCCGTGACAGCACTTACAATATCCAACTTCTCTTTAAGGGTTGTTATATCATTACACTCATTTTCCTCTGTGAGAGCACTTACACTATCCAACATCTTTTTTTATGGTTGTTATATCGTTACGAAAATTATTTACTGATAATAATTCTGTATTTTAAACTTACCATTTATCATGTTACTATAATATGAACAAATGCACGATAATCACAAAAAGTGTTACGGTGACAATAGTAATAATTGATATAATTATTCAATATTAGTACAAATTTAATTTATGAATTAACTAATTGGTTGACATACACAGGAATAATTATTGAAATTTTGGTATTTATTTATAATATCTATATCTAGTACAATAAATACTTATCTAATTGCATTTATGTATAATATTGAGTGATGCATAAAATTACATACCTTTAAAATTCATAATTTTGTGTCTTTTTTTTTAATTTTTCTAGATTGTGTTCATACCATTGATTATCATCAACACAATAACAATTAGATGAAATCTGATATACCAGGTAATCAACACCAATTTGCACTACTTTGGTCAAATACTTGCTTTTAAAATGTTTCATTTACAAATGATATGGACTGGTTTTTACCACACCAGACATTGTCACTATTTCTCACACAGCCATACAATTGTATTGTTTAAAACCAGGGTATGGCTGAATATTGTTTGTATTTATTTACTAGTAGACATGTGTATCCCCAGATGCTAGGTTTTGGCAAAATAGTACAGATGATTATAGTTGTCACATGTTAAAGCTGTAACATGTCATAGTCATATACTTTGTTCTGGCTCTTGGGATTTTACCGATTTCTTCCTGGTAGTTAAAAACCAAAATATTGTATGCACAGGTGATATACTCTGGCATGCAAATGAGTTGCATAAATGACAAATATACATAGTATCTTCATCTACAAGATTTTGGCAGGTGAAAATCGGATTGATTTAAGATACAAGGTTTGATCTATAATCAATATCTTCAAAACTAATTAAGATATAAAGCTGAAATTTTGAGACAAAATGTGTTTACAAGATATCATACTTATAATTTGAAAACCCTATTTTCGGAAATTTGGGTAGATACCAGGTTCTGGTTTTTAACAGACGAAGTGTTCACAAGTTAAAAACAGAAACTGGTCGTTATGAAAATATCGTTTGTGAAGATCGTTTCTGTCTGTATTGCCAAACAGCCAAACACTCATGTATTACGTAGAAGACGAATATCACGTATTCTTTCAGTGTCCTAGATATTCTCATTTACGTCTTCGTCTTCTACTTCCTCGCCGCTCTGACAAAACTGATCTATTATATTTTTTCAAAATTCTTCAGCTAAACGACATTTATAAAATCAGAAAAATATAACATGCATAATATGTAACTTACACAATTTGCTGTAAATAGTGATATACATTTTGTTTACGAAATAAAACATTGCAACTTGAATCTACAGCAGAGCTTCGTTAGATCAAACCGAACCACTTATCTAGTTCCGGCCAAATTCCTATTTCGATGTAGTAGTATATACATGTACATGTATGGTATGATGTTAAACAATACTTGGCTCGAACAACCCTTAACTCGAACTATTTTGTCGAGTCCCGTTAGGTTCGAGCCATCAAAGTTCTACTATTTATTGTATTAAATTATGCCCCTTCCCTTAACAGAAACATAGTTACGGGTCTGCACACATATTTGCAGCATGGAGATTTACACTTTTCAGAAATATAGTTACGTGAAATATTACCAAAATTGGCGGGTGTCCTTTTAAGTAATAGTTAATATAAACTACAAGCACGTCTGTCTTACAAAAATAAAACCAGACGTAAATAGATCTAGTTATTTATAAACACAGTCATCCAATTTGACATGAAAATTGACACTAGAGTTTGTTACTATTTATGCATTTTATAAAGACCAATAAGGAAGTACATATGATATTCAATAAATAATACAAATACTGCGTAATAACGTCTTAGTCATGACGACGGAAGTGCGATACAATATACGTAAATAGATCTAGTTATCTATATACACATTCATCCAATTTGAAATGAAATAATGAAATTGAAAATAAAATAAGAAATAATTATTATATAGATACAAATAAGAATGTGGTGAGGTTGTTATTAAGTATACTTGTTATCTGTGTTAGCGGCATAGCTCACGTATGTCGCAAACTGGTAAACGTTCTCATAAATTGTTTGTTGTGTTTTTTCACCGAGGCTGATTAAAAGAAAATTGATATCTTTGTTGGCAATTAAAGTAAGTTGAAGTGGTCTGAGGCTCTCCATGACTGTGCTGGCCATGGTTTCGAGCCCAGCCGCCGAGTGGTCTGAGGCTCTCACTGTGTCGATTATCGTTTCGAGCCCAGCCGCCGAGTGGTCTGAGGCTCTCACTGTGTCGATTATCGTTTCGAGCCAAGCCGCCGAGTGGTGTAAGGTTCTCACTGCGCCGGCCATGGTTTCGAGCTCAGCAGCAGAGTGGTTTGAGGCTCTCACTGCGTCGCCCATGGTTTCGAGCCCAGCCGCCGAGTTGTCTGAGGCTCTCACTGCGCCGGCCATGGTTTCAAGCTCAGCCGCAGAGTGGTCTGAGGCTCTTACTGCGTCGGCCATAGTTTCGAGCCCAACCACCGAGTGGTCTGAGGCTCTCACTACGCCGGCCATGGTTTCGAGCCCAGCCAACAAGTGGTCTGAGGCTCTCACTACGCCGACCATGGTTTTGAGCCCAGCCACCGAGTGGTCTGAGGCTCTCACTGCACTAACCATGGTAGCTCTCTCACTGCGCCGACCATGGTTGTGAGCTCAGCCGCCGAGTAGTCTGAGGCACTCACTGCGCCAGCCATGGTTTCGAGTCCAGCCGCCGAGTGGTCTGAGGCTCTCACTGCGCCGGCCATGGTTTCGAGCCCAGCCGCCGAGTGGTCTGAGGCTCTCACTGCGCCGGCCATGGTTTCGAGCTCAGCCGCCGAGTGGTCTGAGGCTCTCACTGTGCCGGCCATGGTTTCGAGTTCAGCCGCCGAGTGGTCTGAGGCTCTCACTGCGCCGGCGATGGTTTCGAGCCCAGCCGCTGAATGGTCTGCTGCTCTCACTGCGCCGGCCATGGTTTTGAGCTCAGCTGCCGAGTGGTCTGAGGCTCTCACTGCGTCGCCTATGGTTTCGAACCCAGCCACCGAGTGATCTGAAGCTGTCACTGCGCCGGTCATGGTTTCGAGCTCAGCCGCCGAGTGGTCTGAGGCTCTCACTGCGTCGCCCATGGTTTCGAACCCAGCCACCGAGTGATCTGAAGCTCTCACTGCGCCGGCCATGGTTTCGAGCTCAGCCGCCGAGTGGTCTGAGGCTCTCACTGCGTTGCCCATGGTTTCGAACCCAGCCGCCGAATGGTCTGAGGCTCTCACTATGCCGACAATGGTTTCGAGCCCAGCCGCCGAGTGGTCTAAAGCTCTCACTGCCTCGACCATGCTTTCATGCCCAGCTTAGTAAACAATAACATTATGTGTGAAAATGTACCAGTTCTTTCACAAGGAAAGTGGTTCTACTTAGATTCATGTGTGTACATCAGGGGGTTCCTAACTGATATATTTGTATGTCATTTATAGCCTGTTATTTGTTGAAAATGACATCCAAACCCATTAAAAAACAAAACCGTTTATACGAGTGCACATTATCAAAGTGTGAATATCAGTAGATTAATATTGTTAAAGCATGTTTGGTGTGTCAATAGTTTGAATGTAATTACTTATAGAGCGACACAGGCAATATATATTCATCAATAGTTGCAATATTCATCAATAGTTGTGGAGAGCGTGGTCCAGTGGTAGAGCACCGAACCCATGACCACCCCCAGAGGGTCATGGGTTCGATCCTCCGCCACGGCTTTGAGTGGTGTCCTTGAGCAATACACTTTTCCGCATATGCTTAGTACTGGTTCTAATTTATATAACCAGGAAGACTTCGAGCTTGATTTGCCTTAGTTCTAAGAACTTGTTTCACAATCGAAATAAAATAAATTAGTTTAAACTATCAATAGTTGCAAATATTAGTCTTTAGATGTAATGTTGTATATAGCAGTAAAAATGATTAACCGTTTACTTGTTTAAAGAAATCGTTTTAATAAAGGTACATCTGTACGTAGGGTGAATATATCTTTCTTTTTCTTAAGTTTACAGAATAATATCCGGAAATAAAATATAGGGCCATTAAGTTGAATAATTTAAATGTGTTACATCAATGAAAATGGAGGGAAGGAAGGAACAAACAAACAAAGGAACGAAATAACGAATACAAAAATGCCAGAGTCTAACATTTGACAAACACATAGGTGCGATGCCTTCCACGTATAAACAATGACGTAGATCACAAAATACAACCAAACACATAGGTGCGACGCCTTCCACGTATAAACAGTGACGTAGATCACAAAATACAACCAAACACATAGGTGCGAGGCCTTCCACGTATAAACAATGACGTAGATCATAAAATACAACCAAACACATAGGCTTTGCGAGGCCTTCCATGTATAAACAGTGACGTAGATCACAAGTGTATTGTAGCACGTAATACAACCAAAAACATAGGTGCGAGGCCTTCCATGTATAAACAGTGACGTAGATCAGAAGTGCATTGTAGCACGTAATACCCCTGTCACACTACAATGGCCTTAACGTATGCCGAACGAATGATTTTTTTTTGAAAAGTCCCAATACGCCGGCACACGTCGACTCGGGCACCTAAAAAATCAGAATTGTTGTGGACTGGTCGTATACATAACGTATACACAACGAATATCCAACTTATATATAGCGTATCATTAACTTACACATAACTTATAGGAGCGTATCTGAGCTAATGCTCAATGAGTGCCTGATGTTCTCGACGAATGTCCAGCGTATGTACTTAGACCAGGAACCAGGGGGTCAAAATGGTAAAGTAGTTCCATAGAAAATTGACAGTGGTCGTTCAAGATGGTGTGAGTGTGACAGGTACCAGTGCAATGTGAACATTTTGAAGGGAATATATTTTTCCAGGGAATAGTGCAAAATTGAATGGACTAGTAGCTATAACACACAGATGGGACTAATTCTTAGACGGTAAGAATTTTGCATAATTTGGCTGATTTGACCCCTGTATGTGAAATAGGGACACCTACTTTTGCTTTGAGTAAATTTGTGAAATTGGAAGCAGTTAATGTCCATGTTTTTAACCTTTTTTTGTGTGTGTGTTCTGCTTGAATTGAATATGAATTCTGGAAATTCTCAATGAGTTTGGAGTACAACTGTTAGTGTGACAGTCTGTTGTGCTAATATTACGGTCTATGTGAAATTAATGGTGGGCCAGCTTCTGTAGGTGTAATCCCACCATTGATTTTTGTTCTTTATTCTATAGTAAATAATAAAAGTTTGAAGGCTTGTCATTCATAGAGAATCCCAAACGAAAGAAGTGAAACCTACATTTTACTGTTTTTTTCAACCTCTGCACTATCAAAATATGATGAGAAAAGTAGGGGTCATGTGTGATATAAAAGATTGTTTTTCTGCTCAGTGTGTACACTGGTGACAAAGTGAAAGTAGACTTCCGAAATCATGTATTCATACCCCAATTTCCAAGCATCATTTTTTTTTTCTTAATTCACAATTCAAACATGACAATGATATCAAAATGTTCAAAATACATCAATAATGCCATTCAAATAAAAAAAAAATGAGCATGAAAATAAGGAAAATGCATTTTTAAAGAAGAAGAAATGAGGATTATTTATAACCGCCATCATGCGACTACCCCACGGAAGCACTTCCTTTTTGCAATGGTGGTACTATGCCTATAAGGAAACTGTTGTTTTTTTTAATTTCATAATTAACTCTTTTTTACTTAGTACTATCAATTTGAAGTAATACTGCCAAGTTGCAGGCATTTAATACTGAAACTTTTGTCAAAATACCACTTTTTCCATGATCATTATATACAGGCGCGAGATGTTGACCGACATGCAATTTTTATGTGTTTGACTAATTTTACCACTGAAGACATTATCTTACCAAAATACATTATTCAATACAATGTGCATGCTAAAAATTGCACATTTCAATCATACAAAATAAAAAATCTTCAAAATTTTGTGATTTTTCATGAAATTTCAATGTAGATATGCACATATATGCTTAATTTGAGGCATAAACTTGCCAAAATGTTGTTTTTTATGAAGCAAATGTCTCAAATTTGTCATTTAATACTATGAGAGTGTAAAAAAGAGGTTATTTTACCTACAATTAACATTTTGGAAAATCACCCCCATTTCACTCAAGTCTCACTTAGACCCAAAAACAACACTTAGTACAGGTTCTATGCAGGAAACGGACCCAAAAACAACACTCAGTACAGGTTCTACCGAGGAAATGGACTCAAAAACAACATTTAGCATTGGTTCTTCCCAAGAAACGCACTCGGTAACGATTAATATCAATTCTAAGCTTTCTTTTTAATGGATTTAAAATAGATTAATATAAACTAAATCATGTTGTTAAATATAATAAAAGTCGTATAAAGTTTATGTTACTTCCTGTACCGAGATGTTCCTTGTATAGTTGAGTTTGGGTGTAATGTAAACAATGGCCCAGATATTGAGTTACAGTGTTACAACTAACTTGGATGTTTAGTATAATTGCAGCACGTATATACCAAATAAGCTTATCTGAAATGACGTCATTTTCAGTTAGAATGTAACACATTAATATTGATATCAATTTTATAATACATGTATAAATTATGTAAATAAATAAATAAACAAACAAGTATAGCCTTTTTATACTTTACACAATAATATAACGACAATAAAATCATAGTTAGATATAATAACTTTCTAAAAGATTCTGAAATACATGTATAGTTCTTATGTGGTTTTCATTAGATATCATTACTACAGTTTAGTATACTACTTTAAAATGACGGAAATATATGAAAATACTAGTGCGCTCTCTGGAATTTCCAACAAAGCAATAGAAATGGACAACATGGACCTCCCAGAAAAAAACCATTATGAGACGCATGAGGAGGGATACGAGACTCTACACGTAAAACGTAAGGTGTCACAGAGTCAGGCAGAGCCTGGAAGCGAAATGGAAGACAAATCTAGCACAAGCCATCGAAAATCCGTCGGTTCACTGAAAGTCTCTTTGGTGCAGTGCAGTGTAGTAATATTAGTTTTGATGACGGTCAGTATAAGTATAGGAGTAGTGGTGTATGGACTAACAAGGGACGGTATGAAGGTGATTGTTTTATTCAAAGTAAATTTTATCAAAACTATTTTTTTCTTTCTTATTTTGCCCTCAGTTTTTAAGTATCAATCAAAAATTATATAACAGAAAAACAGAATCGAAATTCACTTCGCCATTATAATTATCGCGGTCAATCTAGTGTCGGAGTACACCTGTTGTAGGAATACATAACAACATATCAAGTTGATTAAATATATCTTATTTTAGGTTCAGCCACAGCTAAATATGTCGGGCTACATTCAACTACATATGGGCAGCCATAAAAAACAACAAATATATACAATCCCCATCATGGGGTAAATAGTTTACACTTATTACAATCCACTTCATGGGGCAAATAGTTGACACTAATTACAATCCACTTCATGGGGCAAATAGTTAACACTTATTACAATCCACTTCGTGGGGTAAATAGTTGACACTAATTACAATCCCCTTCGTGGGGCAAATAGTTGACACTAATTACAATCCACTTCGTGGGGCAAATACTTGACACTAATCACAATCACCTTCGTGGGGCAATTAGTTGACACTAATCACAATCCACTTCGTGGGGCAAATAGTTGACACTAATCACAATCCCCTTCACTGGGCAAATAGTTGACACAAATCACAATCCCCTTCGTTTGGCAAATAGTTGATACTTATCACAATCCCCTTCGTGGGGCAAATAGTTGACACAAATCACAATCCCCTTCGTGGGACAAATAGTTGATACTAATAACAATCCCCTTCGTGGGGCAAATAGTTGATATTAATTACAATCCCCTTCGTGGGGCAAATAGTTGATACTAATCACAATCCCCTTCGTGGGGCAAATAGTTGATACTAATCACAATCCCCTTCGTGGGACAAATAGTTGATACTAATAACAATCCCCTTCGTAGGGCAAATAGTTGATATTAATTACAATCCCCTTCGTGGGGCAAATAGTTGACACTAATCACAATCCACTTCGTGGAGCAAATAGTTGATACTAATAACAATCCCCTTCGTAGGGCAAATAGTTGATATTAATTACAATCCCCTTCGTGGGGCAAATAGTTGACACTAATCACAATCCACTTCGTGGAGCAAATAGTTGATACTAATTACAATCCCCTTCGTGGGGCAAATAGTTGATATTAATTACAATCCCCTTCGTGGGACAAATAGTTGACACTTATCACAATCCCCTTCGTGGGGCAAATAGTTGATACTAATCACAATCTACTTCGTGGGGCAAATAGTTGACACTAATCACAGTCCCCTTCGTGTGGCAAATAGTTGATACTAATTACAATCCCCTTCGTGGGGCAAATAGTTGATACTAATTACAATCCCCTTCGTGGGGCAAATAGTTGACACTTATCACAATCCCCTTCGTGGGGCAAATAGTTGATAATAATCACAATCTACTTCGGTGGGCAAATAGTTGACACTAATCACAGTCCCCTTCGTGGGGCAAATAGTTGATACTAATCACAATCTACTTCGTGGGGCAAATAGTTGACACTAATCACAGTCCCCTTCGTGGGGCAAATAGTTGATATTAATTACAATCCCCTTCGTGGGGCAAATAGTTGATACTAATCACAATCCCCTTCGTGGGGCAAATAGTTGATACTAATCACAATCCCCTTCGTGGGACAAATAGTTGATACTAATAACAATCCCCTTCGTGGAGCAAATAGTTGATATTAATTACAATCCCCTTCGTGGGGCAAATAGTTGATACTAATCACAATCCCCTTTGTGGGGCAAATAGTTGATACTAATCACAATCCCCTTCGTGGGGCAAATAGTTGACACTAATCACAGTCCCCTTCGTGTGGCAAATAGTTGACACTAATAACAATCCCCTTCGTGGGGCAAATAGTTGATACTAATTACAATCCCCTTCGTGGGGCAAATAGTTGATACTAATCACAATCCCCTTCGTGGGACAAATAGTTGATACTAATAACAATCCCCTTCGTGGGGCAAATAGTTGATATTAATTACATCCCCTTCGTGGGGCAAATAGTTGATATTAATTACAATCCCCTTCGTGGGGCAAATAGTTGATACTAATAACAATCCCCTTTACTGGGCAAATAGTAGATACTAATAACAATCCCCTTCGTGGGGCAAATAGTTGATATTAATTACAATCCCCTTCGTGGGGCAAATAGTTGATACTAATCACAGTCCCCTTCACTGGGCAAATAGTTGATACTAATCACAATCCCCTTCGTGGGACAAATAGTTGATACTAATCACAATCCACTTCGTGGGGCATATAGTTGATACTTATAACAATCCCCTTCGTGGGGCAAATAGTTTATACTAATCACAGTCCCCTTCGTGGGGCAAATAGTTGATACTAATTACAATCCACTTCGTGGAGCATATAGTTGACACTAATCACAATCCACTTCGTGGGGCAAATAGTTTATACTAATTACAATCCCCTTCGTGGGGCAAATAGTTGACACTAATTACAATCCCCTTCGTGGGGCATATAGTTGATACTAATTACAATCCCCTTCGTGGGGCATATAGTTGATACTAATTACAATCCCCTTCGTTGGGCATATAGTTGATACTAATTACAATCCCCTTTGTGGGGCATATAGTTGATACTAATTACAATCCCCTTCGTGGGGCAAATAGTTGACACTTATCACAATCCCCTTCGTGGGGCAAATAGTTGATAATAATCACAATCTACTTCGGTGGGCAAATAGTTGACACTAATCACAGTCCCCTTCGTGGGGCAAATAGTTGATACTAATCACAATCTACTTCGTGGGGCAAATAGTTGACACTAATCACAGTCCCCTTCGTGGGGCAAATAGTTGATATTAATTACAATCCCCTTCGTGGGGCAAATAGTTGATACTAATCACAATCCCCTTCGTGGGGCAAATAGTTGATACTAATCACAATCCCCTTCGTGGGACAAATAGTTGATACTAATAACAATCCCCTTCGTGGAGCAAATAGTTGATATTAATTACAATCCCCTTCGTGGGGCAAATAGTTGATACTAATCACAATCCCCTTTGTGGGGCAAATAGTTGATACTAATCACAATCCCCTTCGTGGGCAAATAGTTGACACTAATCACAGTCCCCTTCGTGTGGCAAATAGTTGACACTAATAACAATCCCCTTCGTGGGGCAAATAGTTGATACTAATTACAATCCCCTTCGTGGGGCAAATAGTTGATACTAATCACAATCCCCTTCGTGGGACAAATAGTTGATACTAATAACAATCCCCTTCGTGGGGCAAATAGTTGATATTAATTACATCCCCTTCGTGGGGCAAATAGTTGATATTAATTACAATCCCCTTCGTGGGGCAAATAGTTGATACTAATAACAATCCCCTTTACTGGGCAAATAGTAGATACTAATAACAATCCCCTTCGTGGGGCAAATAGTTGATATTAATTACAATCCCCTTCGTGGGGCAAATAGTTGATACTAATCACAGTCCCCTTCACTGGGCAAATAGTTGATACTAATCACAATCCCCTTCGTGGGACAAATAGTTGATACTAATCACAATCCACTTCGTGGGGCATATAGTTGATACTTATAACAATCCCCTTCGTGGGGCAAATAGTTTATACTAATCACAGTCCCCTTCGTGGGGCAAATAGTTGATACTAATTACAATCCACTTCGTGGAGCATATAGTTGACACTAATCACAATCCACTTCGTGGGGCAAATAGTTTATACTAATTACAATCCCCTTCGTGGGGCAAATAGTTGACACTAATTACAATCCCCTTCGTGGGGCATATAGTTGATACTAATTACAATCCCCTTCGTGGGGCATATAGTTGATACTAATTACAATCCCCTTCGTTGGGCATATAGTTGATACTAATTACAATCCCCTTTGTGGGGCATATAGTTGATACTAATTACAATCCCCTTCGTGGGGCAAATAGTTGACACTAATTACAATCCCCTTCGTTGGGCATATAGTTGATACTAATTACAATCCCCTTTGTGGGGCATATAGTTGATATTAATTACAATCCCCTTCGTTGGGCATATAGTTGATACTAATTACAATCCCCTTTGTGGGTCAAATAGTTGATACTTATTACAATCCCCTTCGTTGGGCATATAGTTGATACTAATTACAATCCCTTTCATGGGGCAAATAGTATACAACTATCTACCTTTCTAGCGGTCAATTGTTAAAATTATTTATTCAAGGAAAAGGACTATTGACCCAAAGCAGGAAACTATTGACCGAGACGCAGTCGAGGTTAATAGTTCACTGCTTTAGGTCAGTAGTCCACTAAAAAGGTAGATAGTTGTTTTATTGTATTGAATAACATTTAAAAAGGTAAGTCAAGAAGTAAAAGTTTTCACTGCATTTTTTAACAGAGGTGTGCAAAGCATTTTTTTCGTAGCCTTTGTATGTCTGTTCACCACAAACTAATTCAATTATTAGGGTAACCATCCTAACCTTCATAATTACATTCTCTGACTTAAAATATTTCCAACTACTAAAAGTACAATGTCACCAGTATTTAGCTACTTGCTGGATCCGGTCTAAATAACGTCATCAACGCCAAAACGTATATAACCTGACGTGATTATATAAACATATCAGTTGTGGAAAATGGTTTAATTGTATGTTAGCGTTAAAAAGTGGAAACTTTAGTGTCAGTTTTAATTTACGGAATATATTAAACAGTTCAGTTTAACTGTTGTTTTTATCGAGTAGAGCAAATGGAGTTTGAATGGACTATCAGCATGAGAACGGAAGAACGTTTCGTTTGAACTATTGACTCTGTAACCGGGTGAAACCGGTTTCGACAGAATAAGTGGTCAATAGTTATTTTTTGAAGGAATAACTGATACTAATCACAATCCCCTTCATGGGGCAAATAGCTGATATTATTATATATCATCTTTAATGCTTCAATCCGATTGGTTGAAACCAAAACTAATCAGGTCAAATAAAATGAACTATTGACCACTTATTCCTTAAAAAATGAACTATGACGTAATTTTAATCAGTTGTTATTGTCACAGGACATGCAACTAGAGATAGAATCGGATTATCAAGTTCTTCTTCAGCATTATCCAGTCTTAACCCTTTACTTCATTCATATAAACGCCTTTTGATACATCTAATATAGACGCCTTTGGACACATAATATAGAAGGCTTTTGAATAATTGGGTGAATTATGTTTATATTAACTGACAGAGTGGAAACCAGTGCAGGAAGTGTTCAGATTGCTCAGTACGAGTAATCTGAACTCTTCCTGCACTGTTTTCAAAGTCCTTCTGTGATTGGTGCGGGAAAACGTGTATCGATGGAGTAAAGGGTTAATGGAAGTTTCCAAGCCCAAACCATTCTGTTTGAGAAGGAAATCAGTCAACTTGATGGTATGTCATTTTAAGACAGAAACGATAATGTTGAAACAATTTTTCCTTTATGTTATGTATCGTTAATTTCATGGAGACATGAATCTTCAATTATTCCCATCTGACAATATTAGTGTTAAAAATATCGGGGACCTCGCTAGTGTAGAGAATATGAGTAATAACTAGTTTACAAAACAAATTGATAGTTTCTTGATTTTTTCTTACACCGATAAAAGCTCGTGGATTAAGTATTTTAATTTCATATTAAGATCTACGTCTTGGCAATATATATGAGTATACATAATAAAGGGAAAGAACTGATACTGTAACAATGGTACTTCCGAGTATGGGGTATATTTAGATATTTATATAGTTTTCAGAAACAGTGGAATTACAAACATAAGATATTGATTTACTTTTTAATAATACAATGTCATGCTTGTTTGTGTAAATTTCCAATCCGCGACAGTCGTATTTATTTTTATTGTAATAAGTTGGGCTAATGTTTACTACTATGGCAATACTTAGAACAAACACGTGGTTTTACAAATGGTACTTTTAATTCTTAGCAACAGATTGCAAGTGGCTAAGCGACAGACCAGAGTGCTCACTCCGTATGCACTGTGTTCGAAACTCCCTCTCCGAGTCTCTGTCCGATTCTGCCCACGTCTGCCTAACTGGCTAAAGTGTCCAGTTTATAAAGCGCCCCACATCACGAACAATAATGAACAATAATATTTCATCGTGACTTTAATGGAGCAGCTAGCTTGTAAACAAATCAATCAAACTTTCATTATCTCCCTGAAAATACGCACGAACCCTTTCATATGAGAGTTTGATTGACTATTTTGGGTATGGCGGTACATGTGTTCCGTGGGACACACCGGTCAACTTATCAAAACCTTCAATGCTGTACATGAGAAGTTTAAATCATGCCACTTTCTAGCAACATGCTGGGGTTATGGCTTAAATGATGACGTACAGCCTGGCCCACATGGAACAGAATGACTGGACCTGTTTCAATACACATTAGTAATATGATGACCGATATTAACACAAATGTATTCATTCTATTTTTCTTCCAAAATTGTGTCACAGTATAAATAAACAGTAACTATTTTGATTGTATCCAATAATTTCATCAATTATATTTGTTGTAATGATTTTGTTTACTACTGTATATCGCGTATTTTTCGACCTCAGTTGAGTTTAATTTATGAAGAGAATCGAAACATATATCACCACGTACAGATTTGAAGGATGTATGAATCTACATATTCAAAAAATACGACGAACGCCAAATACGGGAACTATGTTCTCTCTCGATGTTTTCGGAAAAAATGACTTCAAATCAAAATTACCAAAAAAATCACAAAAACTACGCGATTTTGAATATATAGTACAGTGATTATGTGATACTGAGAAAAATTTACAAACTAGATTTGTACAATATTCAATTATTTAACCCTACCCTACGTACAAAAAACGCTTTAAAGCAAACGTCAAGGTTGGTACAGCGAATTAAGTATACGGTTTGTGATATTTAAACAACACGTTTGCTATTAAAGTGAATCTCCATCAGGTGTCACACCCAGCGCTTCATACACACCCATCCCCTGTTAAGGCTTAAGTGAATTACTTCAATGTAGCTCTGTTTGACATCTCATTGTATGAACATACCGTAACTATTTTATTCTGTCGATGATAGATTCCAGTTCATGAACGGTTGTCTGATATTCACTCATACAGGAAAAAATAAGCGTGTAATCACAATCTTTTTAGTTTTTAATCAAGATATGTGTAGGAATCAATGTATATGCTGACCCTGTCTAACCCATTCAACCCGAACACGTGGGGGACTGGGAGCGTCCTCCGCTGCATCCGCACCGACTCAAACGCCATTGCTTTTTCACGCATATACAGAAAACAACATTTATCGGTAGGAACGGCCCGATTTCATCGGAAATGAAAACAGCACATATAATGACTAATTCCAATCGTATTTTACCTATAATAACCAGTCACTTGATAACAAACAAACAAATAATATTTTATTAAGCATAAAACAGCACGTTGCGTGTTTAGATCCAACCGTGACAAATATAACAACAGTATAGTCAAAACATGAAAATAAGGTTATAAGAGAAGTAATAAAGTTAATAACAATTGGTTTAATACAATTTAACAAGCATAGTTTATCAATTTTCTGTTATCATAAGCCATGATGTCTGAAAGTTAAGTGTTTACTCAACGTTTGAAGGCAAAATATATATAAATAATACTTCCATAGCTTCGAATTAGACCAATGACAGTAATGACGTTTAGAATATTTTATAACGACATTCTCTTTACTTAGGACACACTAATAGAAAATAATATTATACAGGAGAAGTGACACTTTTTCCCCATGTTTCCCTATATGTATAATTAAGCTATGACACAATTTAAATTTATATTATTCGAATTAACATGGCCGGGCCCGATTTGTTCAGTCGGTTACGCGTCTGACTATCAATCAAGGGGTCGTGAGTTCGAATCCCCGCCTCGCAACAGTCTCCGTGATGACTGATATACGACATTGTGTCTCATTACAATTCGTCTCTCACCGCTGATTCAGTTACTTGCGGAAATGGATGTGCTCGAGTACTGGCTAACCTTTCAGGATCCCAGGAAAGAGTGGTTAGGTTAATTGATCGTTTGTTAGCCATCGATGGTATACAATGACGCTAAATATTCAAACAATCAATCAATCGAAGTAACATATAAGTCGTGCAATATGAGTGAGTTTGCAGGTATACCCTATATCCATTTATTCATGTCCGATATAGAAAACTATATAACAAGATCAAACACTGGAACATATATATATATATATCTAGATTTAATTATTAAAATTATTAACTATCGATAACAAATATCTAACGATAACAAATAGCGAAAAATGAAACGTGGAAGTGTTCGAATAATTCATGGTTATCATAATATGAATTGAAAAACAGCGATATAAAACAGCATCATTCAAACGCGACCAAACGTATTATCGAAAAACATGCGCTAAGGAATGGAAACTATATCGCGGCAAATGTTACCTTTTTTTAAACTTGGTTTGGTGTGAGTTTTACAAAACTACTAGATTTCTAACAACACAAAAGTATTTAAACTTACATGAATCATGCAATATGGATACGGTGAATGTTCCGGTCATGCTTTTGTTGTCATACATGTTTATTAGCATCCCTGTTTCTCTATGTGACCAAGTGTTTTTTTAGTCCAAACTTCTATTTGTATGAATCAGGAATTATAGAGAGATGGCTAAAAGCAAGTCTCATGGGAAGCTGCAAAGCATATTTACATATAATTAAATATTCATTTCTCATCGAGTTTAATTGATGATCTGACTATGTGTTCCTTCCATTCAATTGAATTAATCCTGAATCCAACATTCCCATGACAATTTATTACTTTTCAATCTCATTACCCTTTTTGTTCATATTGTTTTTGCTTCAAATTCGATTTTGCATATGTGAAAGTTTCTCCATTTCACTGAGTATCATCGTTTTTTTACCCAGACAATACAGTTACCTTGCTATTTATGGATTTTTCAAATACAATGTTTCCCTACGAAATTGACTTATTTTGAAGAAGTAAATCAAAGCCAAAGAACGCAGTGTCTTCTGAGGTTCTACATTAATCTGATCAGCTTATTGAACGTCTCACACAACAATCAAGTTTGCACTGTTCTACTTATAGACAAATGCACTTCTGGAACACTGAAAACATCAAAATTGCCTTGTTTTCATAGATAGTCCTCTGTTAGTCCAAACATGCAGATAAAATAGGGAGTTATCACAGTTATAATGGTTTAATGACACCCCTTAATTTGGGACAATTCTGCCAATTCGTTGCAGTATATCACTACGCATTTTTAAACTGTAAAACTTCATCAAACAGTACTCTACATTATCAAAACTTGGCAAATGAGAGTGCTCTAATGTTTTCATATGTTCAAAGTAATATGACAATAGTATACATATTCAATAAAAATATTGCCAAACCGATTTACACGGCTCTAATTTCTTGGTCGCAAGAATCTTACTACCGCCATGTAAGGGAGTGATTCTTAAGTGAGACTTGGATAGTCACACTGAAAGCCGCCGCTGAATGTTGGATCAGACGCAAAATACATTGACCTGTTCGTTTTATCTTCACAAAATTTACACAAATAACCTCACAGTGTACGTACGGATAGCCGAGACTCAAAATCGACGATACTTCTTGGGTTATATTAATAATCAGATCAAAAACAATTCAACATAGAAATGTGAGAATCGATATAAAGATAACAACACGTACACAAACCTACAAAACAACTTGAACAACGATAAAGTAATAAAAGAGGTCGTAATTAACACGTGTTTAAAGCCGAGCCGCCACGAATCAACATCGATAAAATCGCATGCTCATTACTTTGAGTACAGTCTCATTTGTCATCAACTATAAGTAATGTATGTATGGCATTCCTCCATTTGGTTTTGGAATTATCACTTAAAATCGTTTGTTGCCATTGCGCTCTGCTTTTGTATTTATCTTTTTTTTTACCCTTCTTGTTTTCTTTTGTTTTGAGTACATGTGCTTTCCTTACCAGGGGTGATTTTACATATGTATTCGACGAACTCTGAAAATAATAACATAGTTTATATGAAATGTTATATGTATTTATGAAAATAGATGTAACTGTGGTAGCAAAAGCAGGAGCAGTAACGCTATGTTAGTGAATAATTACGTTAGATAAATCTGCTGACATCAAGTCACGTGATAAACGTATTGTTTTCTTAAGAACGACTGTCATACTGATACTATTGACGCACTGGCTATGTTCACTACGTATTGAAACAAAACCATAGATAAACAGGACATTTGGCATAGTTTCCATGAACGACTGACATATCTACACTGTTAACGCACTGGCTATGTTCACTACGTATTGAAACAAACCATAGATTAACATGACCTTTTCAATAGTTTCCATGAACAACTGACACATCTACACTGTTGACGCACCGGCTTTGTTCACTACGTATTGAAACAAACTATAGATTTACATGACCTTTGACATAGTTTCCATGAACGACTGACACATCTACACTGTTGACGCACCGGCTATGTTCACTACGTATTGAAACAAACTATAGATTTACATGACCTTTGACATAGTTTCCATAAACGACTGACACATCTACACTGTTGACGCACCGGCTATGTTCACTACGTATTGAAACAAACTGTAGATTGACAGGACCTTTGGCATAGTTTCCATGAACGACTGACACATCTACACTGTTAACGCACTGGCTATGTTCACTACGTATTGAAACAAACTGTAGATTGACAGGACCTTTGGCATAGTTTCGATGAACGACTGACACACCTACACTGTTAACGCACTGGCTATGTTCACTACGTATTGAAACAAACTATAGATTTACATGACCTTTGACATAGTTTCCATGAACGACTGACACACCTACACTGTTGACGCACCGGCTTTGTTCACTACGTATTGAAACAAACTGTAGATTGACAGGACCTTTGGCATAGTTTCGATGAACGACTGACACACCTACACTGTTAACGCACTGGCTATGTTCACTACGTATTGAAACAAACTATAGATTTACATGACCTTTGACATAGTTTCCATGAACGACTGACACACCTACACTGTTGACGCACCGGCTTTGTTCACTACGTATTGAAACAAACTGTAGATTGACAGGACCTTTGGCATAGTTTCGATGAACGACTGACACACCTACACTGTTAACGCACTGGCTATGTTCACTACGTATTGAAACAAACTATAGATTTACATGACCTTTGACATAGTTTCCATGAACGACTGACACATCTACACTGTTGACGCACCGACTTTGTTCACTACGTATTGAAACAAACTGTAAATTGACAGGACCTTCGGCATAGTTTCCATGAACGACTGACACATCTACACTGTTGACGCACCGACTTTGTTCACTACGTATTGAAACAAACTATAGATTTACATGACCTTTGACATAGTTTCCATGAACGACTGACACATCTACACTGTTGACGCACCGGCTATGTTCACTACGTATTGAAACAAACTATAGATTTACATGACCTTTGACATAGTTTCCATGAACGACTGACACATCTACACTACTGTTGACGCACCGGCTATGTTCACTACGTATTGAAACAAACTATAGATTTACAGGACCTTTGACATAGTTTCCATCAACGACTGACACATCTACACTGTTGACGCACTGGTTATGTTCACTACGTATTGAAACAAACTATAGATTTACATGACCTTTGACATAGTTTCCATCAACAACTGACACATCTACACTGTTGACGCACTGGTTATGTTCACTACGTATTGAAACAAACTGTAGATTGACAGGACCTTTGGCATAGTTTCCATGAACGACCGACACATCTACACTGTTAACGCACTGGCTATGTTCACTACGTATTGAAACAAACTATAGATTGACATGACCTTTGACATAGTTTCCATAAACGACTGACACACCTACACTGTTGACGCACCGGCTATGTTCACTACGTATTGAAACAAACTGTAGATTGACAGGACCTTTGGCATAGTTTCCATGAACGACTGACACATCTACACTGTTAACGCACTGGCTATGTTCACTACGTATTGAAACAAACTATAGATTTACATGACCTTTGACATAGTTTCCATCAACGACTGACACACCTACACTGTTGGTTTAAACATATTTATTCATAAATTATGTACAGCATATTCCACAACATATTCAGTAAAAGGATTGAAACGAAAGAAAATATTTCTTATATAGTTTCTCTCCTCAGTAACTTATGTAAGGTGGCGAAGATTCATTAGATTAGTTTTGATATATTAACAAAATAGAGTTCTATAAAAGATATATGATTTTTACATCGATAGTTGTATGTCTTGTTAAGTTTTGAAAGAAAACAAAATGTTATAATTAATCATATAAATTAGAATTAAAAACAAAATAAACAGAAAAAAAGGTGGACGAGTTCAGGACTAAGGCGAGCGAGCCAAGGGAAACAGACAGCAACATATAAATTATTATTATTATAATTATAATAATTATTATTATAATTATTATTGTTATTATTATTATTATGATTATTGTTATTTACAAGTCTACAGCTTTACAGCGTTGTTAGATAAGTTTTTAGTTTTCGCTATTAAAACTCTTACTCGAGAGTATATATTTGTGGACAGCTTTAAAAATTTCGACGTTTGTATTGTGGGGGAGATGAGGTTCTCCAAAGAGAAGTGTGTTGAGGGTAACAGTGTATATATGAGAGATTGATGCAAGAAGTGTAGCGCGTTCGACATGATAAATAGGACAGACGAGGAGGTAATGATTTGTACTTTCAATTGCTCCACATGTACATAGTGGAGAATTTTCAATATTTTTTTGGAATAAGTGTTGTTTCAGCGTGCTACAATTTGTACGAAGACGAGTATGCAAGACCTGACATTTTCTCGTGCCTGTGTAAAAGTGTTTTGATGTTTTGGTAAGATTTTTATTTAGCTGGTGCTTAAAGGCATTGATAGAAACGGCTTGTCTTGTTTCAATAGGTAGATTGTTCCAATCACGGACAACAGATGGCATGAAAGAATTATAGTAGAGCGCTGTTCTCGAACTTGGAATTTGTAGGTCATAACTATTTCTGAGATTATACGGAGAATTTTCACCTATTTGGGATGGTACTAGTGTAGATAAGTAGGGAGGAGTCAAATGGTTTACCATTTTATAGAAAATAATTAATTTGTGTTTCGTCCTTCGAGTTTCTAGACTTTCCCATCCAACTTCTGTGTTTAAGTTATTAATTGATACAAGTTTTGTTGTTCCAGTTGCAATGCGTGCTGCTTCGTGTTGAATTTTTTCTAACTCGTGTTTTTCATAATTAGTGCAGTTATCCCAGATTGTGTTACCATATTCTAACAGTGGTCGGATAAAAGATGTATATATTGTCTCCAGGGATCTTCTGTCAAGCTGATATTTCAGTTTTCTCATGACTTTAATTCTTGACCATGCCTTATCCATAATGTATTGAATATGAGAGTGCCAGGTACAGTTGTTTGATAAAAGTATACCTAAGTGTTTGTGTGATTGTACTTCTGATATTTGTTGGGTATGCATATATAGTGGTGGATGGACGGGTTGATTACGTTTCCTAGATATAAGAAGCGATTCAGTCTTCGATGGATTAAAAGTTACAAGCCATTGTCTTGACCATTCAGTGATTTTGTTGATGTCGGAATTCAAAATTTGTGCAGCATTGTTTATATTGTTATTATGATCGATTATAAAGTACAGGCTTGTATCGTCTGCAAAAAGACGAATGTTAGATGCGATATCAGATACTATGTCATTAATATAGACTAAAAATAGAAGCGGACCTAAAATGAACCCCTGAGGCACTCCGGCCTTGATTAATGTCCAATCAGATTTGGTACCAGGCAAAACAACACATTGTTGCCTATCTTGTAGGTAGTCATTTAGCAAATTTATAAGTTGATTTGACATTCCTGCTGCTTTTAACTTGACTATTAGACCTTTGTGCCAAACTCTGTCAAAAGCTTTGCTTATGTCAAAAAATATAACGCGAACTTCTTTACCGTCATCAATAGCTTTACTGAACATATTGTACAGATAAGTTAACTGGTTAATTGTTGAATCACCAGGAACAAAACCAGATTGAAATGACGAAATAAAATTAGTATCACGAAAGAAATTATACATGTGTTTAAAAATAAGTCTTTCAAACACTTTGCCAATTACGCTTAACAGTGATATAGGTCTATAGTTATTAACCAAAGAAGGATCTCCTTTTTTATAAACAGCGCATACAAATGCTTCTTTCCAGACTTTTGGGAAAACACTTTTGGTCAGACAAACGTTAAATAAGTTGCATAAAGGCGTCGATAATTCATTAGCTATTTCACGCAAGACGTAACTGTTGATATCATCGGGACCTGAGGCTTTGCCTGTTGGCAGTGTTTTTAAGATACTACTTACATCGTTAGGCGATAGTCTAATAAATGAAATGATATCATTGTTATCACTTGGTAATATGATTGGTGGTAAAATATTGTCATCATTAAGAATTGTCTGTTCCTGGAAAAAATTATTTAATATGTTTGCTTTGGTATTGTTATCGGAGACAATGTTTCCATTATCGTTTAGTGGTGGGACAGCTGGTTTATCATTTGAATTGATAAATGATTTTAATGTTTTCCACCAGTCCTTTGGCAAAAGAGACGGTGAATTTAATTTAGAAGCTAAATTTTCGTAGTATAACTTTTTAGTTTTGCGTATAAGCTTGACAACGTCATTTCTATATTTTTTAAACCTGTTCCAGCTATAAATTGAATTGAATCTCTTGGCTTTTTTGTATAATCTTTTTCTAACCCTAATATTGCGCTTTATTTCACTGGTAATCCAATTCGGCTCATGTGGTTTAATTACAACAGCTTTATTTGGAATATATTTGTAAGAAATTTCCTTTAATTTTGCAGATAAGTTGCTAGCATACACATTTATGTCGTCAGTGATAACTTTATTCCAGTTTGTTTCGTTAATTTCATTCTTGAATGAAGCATAATCGCCACGTTCATATTTCCAGACTTGTCTTTTAAAAGTAAATTGTTTCGACTTATTAAATTTAAAAACACCAAATATTGGACAGTGAAATCTAATATCTTGGTTTAAAAAAGGTTCTGCCACCCCACATGTTATCAAACTGTTTTTGTTGCTTAAAAGTAAAATATCAATCAAAGATTTGGAGTTCTCAGTATAATGAGTTGGTTCAGTAATAGTCTGGTATAGACCTAGCTGTTGACATAAATTATCTATTTTTGTAGATGAAGTTTTACTTAGCATATTATAGTTTAAGTCACCAGTGATTATAATATCCTTAATACCAGTATCGACTGCAAGGTTAATAGAATCTTCTATTATATTGGTGTAAACAGAGCTAGAGCTAGGAGGTCTGTAGAATAATCCTAATAGTAAACTACACTGTTGACGCACTGGCTTTGTTCACTACGTATTGAAACAAACTGTAGATTGACAGGACCTTTGGCATAGTTTCCATGAACGACTGACACATCTACACTGTTAACGCACCGGCTATGTTCACTACGTATTGAAACAAACTATAGATTTACATGACCTTTGACATAGTTTCCATGAACGACTGACACATATGCACTACTGTTGACGCACCGGCTATGTTCACTACGTATTGAAACAAACTATAGATTAACAGGACCTTTGACATAGTTTCCATGAACGACTGACACATCTACACTGTTGACGCACCGGCTTTGTTCACTACGTATTGAAACAAACTATAGATTTACATGACCTTTGACATAGTTTCCATGAACGACTGACACATGTACACTGTTGACGCACCGGCTTTGTTCACTACGTATTGAAACAAACTATAGATTTACATGACCTTTGACATAGTTTCCATGAACGACTGACACATCTACACTGTTGACGCACCGGCTTTGTTCACTACGTATTGAAACAAACTGTAGATTGACAGGACCTTTGACATAGTTTCCATGAACGACTGACACATCTACACTGTTGACGCACCGGCTATGTTCACTACGTATTGAAACAAACTATAGATTTACATGACCTTTGACATAGTTTCCATGAACGACTGACACATGTACACTGTTGACGCACCGGCTTTGTTCACTACGTATTGAAACAAACTATAGATTTACATGACCTTTGACATAGTTTCCATGAACGACTGACACACCTACACTGTTGACGCACCGGCTTTGTTCACTACGTATTGAAACAAACTGTAGATTGACAGGACCTTTGGCATAGTTTCCATGAACGACTGACACATCTACACTGTTGACGCACCGGCTTTGTTCACTACGTATTGAAACAAACTATAGATTTACATGACCTTTGACATAGTTCCCATGAACGACTGACATATCTACACTACTGTTGACGCACCGGCTATGTTCACTACGTATTGAAACAAACTATAGATTTACATGACCTTTGACGTAGTTCCCATGAACGACTGACACATCTACACTGTTGACGCACCGACTTTGTTCACTACGTATTGAAACAAACTATAGATTAACAGGACCTTTGATATAGTTTCCATGAACGACTGACACATCTACACTGTTGACGCACCGGCTTTGTTCACTACGTATTGAAACAAACTATAAATTTACATGACCTTTGACATAGTTTCCATGAACGACTGACACATCTACACTACTGTTGACGCACCGGCTTTGTTCACTACGTATTGAAACAAACTATAGATTTACATGACCTTTGGCGTAGTTTCCATGAACGACTGACACATCTACACAGTTGACGCACCGGCTATGTTCACTACGTATTGAAACAAACTATAGATTTACATGACCTTTGACATAGTTTCCATGAACGACTGACACATCTACACTGTTGACGCACCGGCTATGTTCACTACGTATTGAAACAAACTATAGATTTACATGACCTTTGACATAGTTTCCATGAACGACTGACACATCTACACTGTTGACGCACCGGCTTTGTTCACTACGTATTGAAACAAACTGTAGATTGACATGACCTTTGACATAGTTTCCCCCATACTGTTGACTTAATTGCATAGTTTGACATGGCGTTTGACATAAAATCCCTATACGATAGGCACACTCATACTTTGAGTGTTTCTTGCGTTTCTAAAGGTTTTAAATATACAAATACGCAGAAAGTGTTCACAAGTTCATACCGTCTATATCAATGAGTCCGTCTCCGTTTGTATCTATTGCTTTCATCAATTCGGTAGCTTCTTGTTCATCCAGCCCCTCTCCAGCCATACGAAGTACTTGAGTCAATGCTTATCAGTTTGATAAAAATAAGAACAACATTTAAAAGCGCTACGAAACACTCGTTTCAGTATTCTCATTTGGTCTAAATACAAATATACCATAAAACTTAATTATGATGTAAGTACCAAGTTAATATTTGATAAAACTCTCTCTCTCTCTCTCCCTCCCTCCCTCCCTCCCTCCCTCTCTCTCTCTGTCTCTCTCTCTCTCTCTCTCTCTCTCTCTCTCTCTTTCTCTAAAGCCGTTTATGATGAATAGTTTTGCAATTATAGCATTAATATCATTGCAACCAGCCATTGTTAGCTATGTATCCCTCGAATGTTCTCTAACATGTTGGCTTAAACATTTTGTTTTAATGTATAAGGGGCATTGGTGTTGTTGATCACATGATTTACGGTGCAGGAGTGTAATAAACCCATGAAATACTTTTAATATTAACCTAAGGTAATATCACTTCCGATTCATCGTTCGGTGTTTACCGTATAACTCGGCTACTGCACGTAAATTGCCGAGGTACTTTCGGACTTACCCGAATATATATGATGACTCACAGATACTAATGTGCTCGATTTTTTTATCGTTCCTTATAGAGGGGATATGTTAATTAAAGGTAAATGTAATTTTTTCCTGAGTTATGTGATAAAACGAATCTTACATTTGTGCCCATTTATTATTGAATTTCTTAAATTCGTTAAGAAAATTCATACAACGCTCGGCAGAGCCTCACATAAAATATTTTTTCAAACTCGTTTAATAAATTCAATGATAAAAAAGCACTCATGCAAGATCCTTTATATGATAATTGGAACTAAATGACGTTGGCATGCAAATACCTGTACGGTCAATCGTTCCAAGACCATTCCTATCAAAAAATTTGAAAGCTTTTTTCATTTCGTCTTTAACTTCATCTTCTGTTTGCAAATGATCCCTCAGCATTTGTACGTATTGGTCTTTGCTTATTTTTCCATCATCTGTAATAAAACATTTAGACATTTAAACATTTTTGTCTATTTATACAGTTATAAAACTCAATTTATTTGAATGTATTGAAATATAAACTGAGGGGAAAGGTAAAATATCTGTAATAAGCTTCGATTAAAAAGATGTTGTTGTTGTTTGTGGGTTTGTATTGGTGTACTTATGTACACCATGTTTACCGTATTCAATTAAGCGAACTTGCAAAATATATCATGTGAGATTCAGTCGATTTTCCACTGTGTTATAAAGAACACTGTGCATACGTTTCCTTTCTTTAGTACTTGCTCTCTTTCTTTCTTTCCTTCTTCCGATACTGTCATCGATCAATTCTGAATATTACTATATATATATATGTGCGTGCGTGCGTGCGTGCGTGCGTGCGTGCGTGCGTGCGTGCGTGCGTGCGTGCGTGCGCGCATGCGTGTTAAACGTCAAGTACAGTTTCTAAATGTAGTAAAATGAAAACATTTAAAAATGATTAATAAAAAAAACTTCAAATGCGATGTGAACTTTATAAGCATATAAAACTATAAAGTTCTGACTTAAAATAATTTACTGTAGTCTTGGCAACAATAGATTTTGGAAGAGCTTGGTATGACTCTTGAGAACAGTGAAAACTTTAAAAGGTCAGTTGAGGCTGTCAGTCGATTGTAGTTTTGTTAAGCTATTATTGGTACGTCTTTGCTCCAGGGTTGACCATCGTAAATCGTCAAACATGTCCCCAACATGACTAGTGTTATGCCATCTCCTACATGTCCCAAACATGACTAGTGTTATGCCATCTCCTACATGTCCCCAACATGACGAGTGTAATGCCATCTCCTACATGTCCCCAACATGACTAGTGTTATGTCATCTCCTACATGTCCCCCAACATGACTAGTGTTATACCATCTCCTACATGTCCCCAACATGACTAGTGTTATGCCATCTCCTACATGTCCCCAACATGACTAGTGTTATGCCATCTCCTACATGTCCATTGTGCTGTTGTTCTTTGAACCATTTAATTTTTTTATTTGTTGACCTGAGAGAGTGTGTGTGTGTGTCGGGGGGGGGGGGGGGGGGTCCAAAATTGAGAAGAATACTCGAGTTGGGGACCAACTAAAGTCTGGTACGCATTTATCTTAGTTTCTTGGAGACAAGACAGATTCCGGCATAGAAAGCCACAATATTTTGTTGTCTTGTTGGTTACAGTTTTGATGAGCGGCGTCCATTCTAATATATCAGTGATTATAAGCTCAGGGTCCAGTGCAACAGGGTTCAATTGACAGAATATTGATCATTATCTTCAATTGATAAATAAGAACTTTTAAAGAACAATACAGAATTGTGAGAAAAAAAATATAAATGTTTATGTAAGACTGTTATGTTTTAAATATGCGGGTTTTTTTGATACTGTAAATTAAAAATATATTTTATATTTTATATATTGCTCATACTTGTTATAATATTATTTTGGTATATAGTACCAGAGCAGCTTCTAACCTGTTTTTAAGAACTGTATATACACCATTTTCATGTAACATCTATGAGAAATAAATTACATAATCCATAATTTATTTTGGTGTATATATCACAGACCATGCGTTGGGTATCTGAATTTTGCATGTCAGTAAATAACATCTCTTTATTTCAAAATTAAAACATGCTTCGAAGCCGCATACAAATCAGATTTCAGTTCATTTTTACCCTGGAAAATTCGCCTGGGTTTAGTAGTCTCGTTTGAAAGTTTCGTAGGATAGGTGTTCTGTAAATGATAACAACTTTCAGAAACCGAAGTACGTCCATGAAATTCTACCGCTGAAAAAATAGTTCACCAAGTATCCAATTCAGATGAAAACTGACACAAACATTAGTATTATGTCATTTCTACATGACCAGTCTTTACCCAGCTGTTGGGAATATATCAAGATTTTTCAACATTTTAAAATTGGCTGAAAATATTGTTTTCTAATATATCGTGCCTATATATGCTCACTGACCACGTGTTGCTAATATATATATACTTAAATAGTATATTGAAAGGGATTTCCTAACTTGGGCTTCACACCTAGGCTAGACTAAAATAATTTCCCAATCCTCCGTCACGGCAATGTTTTGTGCCTTAAGTAAGAAACTTGTTCGCATACTCTTGGTTCTGGTTCTACACAGGAAGACTACACAGCATAACTTGTATAAATTGTATATGACTTGTTTTACGATCGAACTTAAATAAATAACTAAAGACACATTAAACATTGACTGGTTCAAGACTAAATATACTTTGAGAGAAGGGAAGCAAAAAGAAGTATGTTATAACATTTGTTTTTGTGCATATTTTGTATATTTATCATGAAATGATAAACTTTATAATCTGGTGTATTTGTTTTAAGAGGGCCTCAATGAAGATTGGCTATGTCAATTGAGTCACTGTCTATAAATAAATAATTTATAAATAATTCATTACTTTCTTACTGATGTGTAAGCTCGCCAGGTTTTAGCAGGGTCTGGGGCATGCCCCAGCAGAAAAAATGATACATTTTCTGCATTCTGAGGGCATATCCAGGAGATATAATGATGCATTCGCAAAAATATGTACAAACTCGGGCGTTGTGGTTTAAAGGCATCTACGCCACTGTCCTTTAGTTCTAAACAAGTTAACATACATGAGTTTAGACCTCTAATCCACTGACGATAATGACATATTATAGTTACTGTTCGTGTCCAGTTTTGAGAATATTTTCATTAATTCGTGCTGAGTTGGATTCTGACCAAGAGCCCGGAATACAGATGCCAATTCCGTCATATTTAGCTCCTTGTCGTCGTTTCGATCAAAACATGCGAACGAGTCTATCATTTCTGAAAAATAAAAAGAATATGAACTTGAATTTCACATATGTCCAGCTTTATCCATTTCACTACAATGTGACCTAATAAAAAGATGAGGTGTTCACGCTAGCTTTTTTCATAAATTCGAATTTAAATTAAAAATTAAACCCTTAAAAACACACGACGTTTGCCTGCGATTTCGGACGACATCGTATTTTACCTTAGAATCACGTTCGCTTGACGCCGTCCGAAATCACAAACAGACGTCGTGTGTTTTGAATTTTAAAATTTAATTTAACTTCGAATTCATGAAAAAAATAGCGTGAAAATCTCCTCTTTTTATTCGGTTAATTTTATACTTTTACCAGAGCTTTTTAGCGCAACCAGGCGTGAATATGAAATTTTCGTTGTGTTTAAACCTTCGTTTACATCAACACCGCCGTATTGATTAGATGTAAAGGTAAGACAAATTGTATTTTATTTGTATAAAACTTATCACAGGAAAAAGAAAAAGTAATTCAAATATGTTATTAAAACAATTTTGAATTAATAATGATAATTTTATAAGGAGAAAAAACGCAAAAATCGTCCGAAAAATACGTACTCCTGGATGCCGCTAATAACGAAAAAACACAGTACTATATTTAAAAAAAAAAACAAAGCTAAAAGGAAAGCTGACTCTTCATAGCACAAGTGTACAGAATTTTGATAATTTACGCCAGATATAAAAAAAAATCCGGAATGAACGCCGCGAACTACCTTTAAACGCACATATTTGGTTTGATAAAATTTGTCATGATCCAAAAGCTACAAGAACAAAACTTTGTGGTATATCCCGTGTATATCTAATACTGCGATATACCTATTATCGCGAATACCCATATAATAACAATATCCCAGACATGCGCAAAGCTCAAACTTCCGTTGGCTTCGGCATTTGTTTACAATTCGTAACGGCAACTGTTTACTGATTACTCAGCACACTTTAGTAATTTTATTACTGTTTATTATTGATGCCATTCATTATTTACATGGTTGACAAAGTTTCAAAGGTATAACCAGTATACATATATATTTGATATTTACACACTCTTATGGTTAATGCTTTAAATATATTATTGGTAGTTCGTATACAATAATTATTCAAGTAATGATGTACATTAAACAAAATCATAACATCAATATTGTGTATGCCAGCATTAAACATGTAGTTTATACCTCGAAGTTTTGTTCTTAATAGTTTGTTTGACCATGTGCGTTTTTAAATATACATGTACCTGGTGTAGAACAAATGGACCAACACTAGATTACGGGTCAAGCTTTAAATGATCAATTACTATATAGTATATTTTCTTCTGTGTTTAAAACTGAAACCATATTTGGTTAATATCGCTATGTCGAACTATAAGTATGCCATAGTTACGAACAATCTACCATTCTATGACACTTCTTTTCAAAAGTTAACCTGCATACAGTAACTAGTCTACGTATCTTGACTGTGATTTGGGCTGCAAATGGCGTCTATTGAAGCTGGGCAGAAAATAATAGTTCATGGTGTACTAATCTTTTAGCACTTTTATAGAAAGTTTTAATTTTATCCTTTTTTTTTAAATCATTTAATAAAAAATAGATTATTAAAGCATGTCATTATTTGGGCCAGAAATTCAGTCCGTTTGGTTTTTATTTGATTGAGATGTTATGAACGCTCGCGTTATCACGGGAAATCTCGTTTTCAAATGTCCTAACTTCCATTCATCTAAGAAATACAAATCAAAATTCTTTCTTTGCACATAGGAATTCTCTGCAAAACGAGACAAATCCCAGCAAATTGTGTTTAAAATTGTTGAAGTACGTATGATTATAAAATTTGTATACTGCAATTAACAAGTTGGCTGCTTTTAAAAAGCATCCATTGATTAGGTATTTTAAAGGAAATCAAAATTAGAGTGAATGAAGGTGTTAGTTAGGGTTTGTACGAAAAATACTTGTTTAATGCAAGGATCGTATATAAGTCCTTGTTTAATGGTGTAAGATGCAATATTTAAGTGAATAGATAAAAACAACCGTGCACCGGGTACTAAATACATTGGTGATACCAAAACCCGATCAGGTTTCAGCTGACCCGGTCAATGCAGGAAAACGCAAATGTGGTGTGATTTATAGTAAGTATGGTGTTTAAATGCACAAATCTGACTCATTAGGCATTTCCATTTGCATAGTCAATAAGAAAATATCTGGAAAAATTGTCTTGAAACTTACGTTATATATTTTCAAACTTATTTACTGTAATGTTCTATAAAATTTGCTGTTGTGAAAATATAATTTTTAAATTAATTTGTGGATATATTAATTAAAAAAAAATCAAATAAATCTATTTTTCAAACTTGTGCAAGAAGGGCAATATGTCTGACTCTGATAACGTGCTGAACCCCACAACGGTAGAACCACACTGGTGACCGATTTAACCACTTTGTTATCAAATAAAGTATGTGTTTTTTGTATTGAGCAAATAAACAATGTAGCGTTTTGATTCTGTTATTATTTTCATTGTTATGTGTTCAGCATATCATAATATCCTTTGTAACAGTTACTAGCAAATAAAAACATGGTTATTTGACAATGATTTACATTAACTCAAAAGGAATTTGTCCACAAAAAAAAAAAACCGGCGAAAAATCGTCAAAACAGGTAAGATCCAAGACTTAAATATTTTTTATTATTCAATATTTTCTTATTTAATATACAAATGGCAATGCATAATGATTTCAAATGAATGCATAAAAACACCACATTCATTATTACACACACCGCATTTGCTTTTTAATTGCAGCCGGAAAATGGCTGGTCAGCCGGAACCTGGCCTGGTTTTAGTACAGCCCTAATCCCATAAAGCACTATTTTAAAAAGCAATGGCAACCTCCTTCGAGCAAATGCAATTGTTGTTGTTGTTTTTACACATGGTCGTGACGTCTAAATATGGCAGCGAGCACAGTCAATTTTTAAAGTGGCCCTTATATAGGGTTCGGTCGCTCATGCGACCTTACCAAAAAATCAAGAAAAGTACATAACATTTTTACTTCAAACTGCAAAAATCTTTTGGCATGTATCAAACCTTAAGCAAACACCTTTATGTAAAAGAAACCAGCTTGTGAAAATTGAATAATTAATCATATATACGTCCTTGGTGAAGTATACCATTCGTTTTAATGATAATCAAAATACTCACGATTTATTTGCGTATGTCTTACTTTCAAACCATCACTTCTGTCGTCCTTTTCTTCACAGGTCATCCGGTTCATATCACTGAACTGTAAACAAAAATGAATAAATTGGTTACTTTACTGGTCACCCGGTTCATACTCCTAACCTGCCAACAAACGTGTATAAATTGGTTACTCTACAGGTCATCCGGTTCATATCACTAATCTGCCAACAAACATGCATAAATTGGTTATTTTACAGGTCACTCAGTTCACATCACTAGCCTGCCAACAAACATGTATAAAATGGTTACTTTACAGGTCACCCGGTTCATATCACTCATCTGTCAACAAACATATATAAATTGGTATCTTCACAGGTCACCCGGTTCATATCCCTAACATGACAACAAACATGTATAAATTGGTTACTTTACAGGTCACCCGGTTCATATCACTAACCTGTCAACAAACATGTATAAATTGGTTTCTTTATAGGTTATCCGGTTCATATCACTAACCTACCAACAAACATTTATAAATTGGTTTTCTTACAGGTCACCCGTTTTATATCACTCACCTGCCAGCAAACATATATAAATTGGTTACTTTATAGGTCATTCTGTTCATATCACTAACCTGCCAACAAGTAGATGTAAATTGGTTACTGTACAGGTCATCCGATTCATACTACTAACCTGCCAACAAACATGTATCAATTGGTTACTTTACAGGTCACCCGGTTCATATCACTCACCTGTCAACAAACATATATAAATTGGTCTTTTTACAGGTCACCCGTTTCATATCACTCACCTGCCAGCAAACATATATAAATTGGTTACTTTATAGGTCATTCTGTTCATATCACTAACCTGCCAACAAGTAGATGTAAATTGGTTACTTTACAGGTCATCCGATTCATACCACTAACCTGTCAACAAACATGTATCAATTGGTTACTTTACAGGTCGTCCGGTTCATACCACTAACCTGCCAACAAACATGTATAAATTGGTTACTTTACAGGTCATCCGATTCATACCACTAACCTGCCAACAAACATGTATAAATTGGTTACTTTACAGGTCACCCGGTTCATACCACTAACCTGCCAACAAACATGTATAAATTGGTTACTTTACAGGTCACACGGTTCATATTACTCACCTGTTAGCAAACATATATAAATTGGTTACTTTATAGGTCATTCTGTTCATATCACTAACCTGCCAACAAGTAGATGTAAATTGGTTACTTTACAGGTCATCCGGTGCATACCACTAACCTGCCAACAAACATGTATCAATTGGTTACTTTACAGGTCATACGGTTCATATCACTCACCTGTCAGCAAACATATATAAATTGGTTACTTTACCAAAAATCCGAAGGAGAGGCCCGGAAGCTAGGACAGAAAACTGTATATGTACAGTATGGTATCGGTAAAGGCCATAGTTGAAGTCTTCTTCTCTGGTTAGCAATGATTGCAATTAAAGTGATGCAGGTCGGTTCATATAATGTTATCGATAAATGCCATAATTGAAGTATAATAGCTGCACCATGAGCTGGTTTGCAATTATTTCAATTATAGTGACGTAGGTCGTTGCATATTATGGTATGGTAAAGACCATAGTTGAAGTATCTCGTAGTGCTAACATAGCTGTTCCATGAGCTGGTTTGCAATGACTTCAGTTTTAGTGGCGTATGTCGTTGCATATTATGGTATGGTAAAAACCATAGTTGAAGTATCTCGTAGTGCTAAAATAGGTGCACCATGAGCTGGTTTGCAATTATTTCAATTATAGTGATGTAGGTCGTTGCATATTATGGTATGGTAAAAATCATAGTTGAAGTATCTCGTAGTGCTAAAATAGCTGCACTATGAGCTGGTTTGCTATGACTTCAATTACTATGGCGACAAACTAGTTATACTATACACGGCAACTCAAATTAATGTTGAGCCGATACCAACAGTCTCAATTTTTATGAATGGCGTTTGAATATGTAAACATTTTATAACGCGCATTGCATATTTTATCTTTCTTTCAACTTTAAATAAAAAAAATAGTTTTCTAAATAACGGTGGAGATACACACTTCTGCACATGTTTACATTTGTTTATATATTTGATAGCAATAATATGCACACCTTTATATCAAGTACACTAATGTTTTGATCAAACACAATTCCAGTTTCTTCTACACACAAACTACCAGTTTTTTTAGTTTAATCATATTTTATTGCATTTATAATTGCAGCAATGGGGTTGGGCCACAAGTTCTCACAACATTAGTTACGGCCCTTCCCCTAAAATATTACAAATAATTGAGGAAGAAAAAAAACAACATGACATGGCATAACACATGATAAAGGGTTAATACAAAATGAAAAGAGAAGTACCGCTCTCAAAAACACGTCCGCTGTGTTTCGCGCCATGTCACGTGTTATTCGGACAGGTCATTCCAAGAACCTACATACGAGTATTTTCGTTGGGTGTTTGCTATATTTACTTCGTTATGATACTGTTAATGTTGATAGCTGCACAAGCGAAAGTAACTGTAAACGTTATTATTTGCAATACTTCGGGCAGGAACTAAAGATATGTCGAAATTCTGTTCGATCTATAATAACTGAATTTTCATCGTTTTTTTCGAATGGCGGGAGCAAAAAAAAAACAACAGACAGGATGATTTGAAACTAAGAATAGTTTAAACGTTAGAGCAAGATATATAGACATGTGGTCAAGGATCACTTTACTGCCTGATTAGAACGTAGACTGTGATTAAATTCGTAAATCGGAAATTGTTATGAATTTTTGTACGCTGCTTCGATAGAACACGATTATATTATAATTCCCATGCAAACGCTTAAAATGGTAGAAAAAAGTCGACATATATCTACACAGCTGTAACCTTTACTAAAATCTTGTAATGAAATTTTGCGATAGCGAGAATCTTTAGAGTAAATATCCAATCGTGAAACATCGGGTATTTCCGTATAATACAGTTGCGTAGCATAAAGGCCGAGGTGATCAGATTGGTCAATATCGTGACCCTGACTTGCAACGTTATGCACTACCATTAGTTACATTGTAATGCTGCTTAATAATACTGAATTGATATGTACTGAACGGGGCAGCTCACCTGCCAATTTTGAATATCGTGTGAAAATTTATTTCACTGCCCATTTCAATAATTATGAAAGTATTCCAATTACTGTCAAATCAAATAATACAGACTGGTCATTGCTACCCTAAATTTTGTTTCTTATTCAAATTACAAGGATATCGCTTTGATGCTTTTTGAGAAAATATATGAAAGGTCAGGTAAAAACAAATCCCAAACTCTTAGGTGGCATGTTAGCTCTTCCGTTCAGTATACAATCGGTTACCTGTACGTCGTGTGTAGGTACATTTATATTACTACGCGCTGTACATAATAATGTTACCGTTAAAAGCCGAATGCACGGTATGAGAAAATTGGCTGCTAAAACACAGTCCCCCAAAAAGTTCCTGATCTCAGTGAAATATTAGTTAAATTTACTCATGAACACTGGAATTTAAAATGACCTGGCAGATCTTACTGGATGAAATGACAATGTTATTTTAATGAAACTATTAATAAAAGGCTATTTAGTTGATTGTCGTGCACTACGTCATACTTTGAAAGTTTTAAAACAATGAAAAAGAAATAAGTGACCGTGCCCCTTAAAGCTGTTATTAAATGAGCAATTAAATAGACACTCAATCAATTATTTACTAAATCCATTACTTACTAATACATTACTTACTAAATCCATTGTTTACTAAATCCATTACTTACTAGATACATTGCTTACTAAATCCATTATTTACTAAATCCATTACTGACTAATCCATTACTTATTAAATCAATTACTTACTAATACATGACTTATTAAATCCATTACTTACTAAATCCATTATTTACTAAATCCATTACTTACTAATCCATTATTTACTAAATCCACTATTGACTAAATCCATTACTTACTTATCCATTACTTACTAAATCCATTACTTACTAATACATTACTTACTAATACATTACTTACTAAATCCATTATTTACTAAATCCACTATTTACTAAATCCATTACTTACTTATCTATTGCTTACTAAATCCATTACTTACTAATACATTACTTACTAATACATTACTTTCTAAATCCACTGTTTACTAAATCCATTACTTACTTATCCATTACTTACTTATCTATTACTTACTAAATCCATTACTAACTAATACATTACTTACTAAATCCATTACTTACTATGTCTACCGCCGCTTCCATTTTACGTGCTGCCATTGAGCCTTCCGCCATTATTCCAAATATTATATTTTATTAGAAACCCGTGTCTATATATAAATATGAGAACAACACTACATTAGCACTATGTACATTAATTATCGTCATGTATTAATTACCAAATAAATAAGACATTAATGTTTCAGCAGTGAAATTATACTTAAAATTATTGAATTTTATTTTAAAATTAGATCTATACGTATTTCTCATGTTCCAATGCTGTTCTTTTTTATCAAAATATTACGTATCCTTTCTTCTGTTAATAATAATTTCAGTTCAAACGACCCTTGACCTTAACTCCATACGGATTTGTTAACGTGTACTTTGGACTTAATATCAAGTTATAAAGGGTGCGTGTCGCATTTCACTTAATCTGATTAACGCACCAGAATAAATGTTAAGATTTCTGTAAAGCCAGTCTTATATATTAACGTATTAACAGTCGGTATTTCCATTGATTAATTAAATACTTGTAGCGAATTGATCCTGGTCAAATATTTAGACAATAGACGTCTACTGTTTCATACTTTCGAATAGTAAATAACATGTCAATCACACAGTTTTTTCGTATTTTGGAAGAGGTGGCATACATGTACTTCAAACTGTGAAGGAGCAGCCATATAGCCAACAATGCCAGTCATAGTGTTTGTTAAACATGTCCATGTAGGCGCTACTTGTAAAGTCGTCGAAATGTTGAATTCGTGTATATTATATGTACAGAAAAAACGGTCTATAAAAGACAATTTTATTCAATATCAGAGAGTTCTGGCATGTTAAAGTTTTCCTAATATTTTTTTTTAAAAAATGACGTCATCTCCAAAATTTACGTCATCTTCATTTACAAAATCATTGAAATTTTTAATTTTTAAGTTCAAATCCCTTATTGTGATTTATTGTGAAAACGATTATCACCATTGTCTGCACAGACAGATGAATACTCTGGTGATACATATGTGAATAGGCTAATTATACCGTTGGTATTGGAATTAGATGATAGCATTAAACAGAAATATGACACTTTCAGCAATATCAGTAAAGATATGTTTTACATGTCCGCCTTTGATTAAGTAGTCTTTCAATCAGACAGTCACGCTACCACCAAATCCACGAGGGGCTGTCTCTTCTATGTCAGTCACACCACCACCATATCCACGAGAGGCTGTCTCTTCTGTGTCAGTCACGCCACCACAAGATCCACAAGGGGCTGTCTCTTCTATGTCAGTCATGCCACCACCAGATCCGCTAGGGGCTGTCTCTTCTATGTCAGTCACGCCACCACCAGATCCACGAGGGGCTGTCTCTTCTATGTCAGTCACGCCACCACCAGATCCACGAGGGGCTGTCTCTTCTATGTCAGTCACGCCACCACCAGATCCACGAGGGGCTGTCTCTTCTATGTCAGTCACGCCACCACAAGATCCGCGAGGGGCTGTCTCTTCTATGTCAGTCACGCCACCACCAGATCCGCGAGGGGCTGTCTCTTCTATGTCAGTCGCGCCACCGCCAGATCCACAAGGGGCTGTCTCTTCTATGCCAGTCACGCCACCACCAGATCCACGAGGGGCTGTCTCTTCTATGTCAGTCATACCACCACCAGATCCACGAGAGGCTGTCTCTTCTATGTCAGTCACGCCACCACCAGATCCACGAGGGGCTGGCTCTTCTATGTGTCTTCAATATTTATATATCATGGGAAAATATTCAGTATCAGTTGTATCTGTACCTCAAGTTTCACAGTCTTGTATCCCAAGTTTCACAAAGTCCTATAATATCAAATCTAAAATAATAGAGCAAGAAATCATTGTAATTTTCTGTTTTTTTAACCCTTCAATGTTCTAACTGCATACCCAATATCATTTTTATTTACAAAACTAATATTTCTTTGTTATATAACAGCTCAGTGGTAATTTTAAGCTTCAGCGTTTTCTAAGTTTATTTTTGCGTCGGCCGATGTCCTACTATGTCGCTAGAACCGGATGTTCCTTTTTCGCCATCATATACATATATATCCGTCCACAACTGGCTTATCAAAATGAATTTAACCCTCTCCCCCTTTCGAGAATGTCTCTTTCAAAAATGGTATCTGGAAAGCTCGAACTTTTTTCCGAGAAATCTTCTCTCACTTCCGCTTTGATCTCAGTTGCTTCGGTCGCATCGCTACGCTGATTTTGACAGAACGTCGCTGCGCTGTATTCGTACCTCTTTATTTTCGGAGAACTCTTTTCTTGTTCTTCTTATAAAAGGAGAATTTCATAAGTTTATGTCTTGATTTATGTTTACCCAAAAAACAACAGGCTCGTTCAATTTTTGACGTCCGGCTCTTCAACGTGAAGGTTATTTTAGGGTAATACCGCACCTTTCGTTCAGACTGATCCCACGATTCTTTAGGCGATTCGTCTATTTGAGAAATAGTATTGTCGTCTGAACTGACTTTCTCTTTGCTCATTTTAGATAATAAAATTATCTTTCTTATAGCCTCTAGTTCATACATTGAACTCGCAAGGTTCGCCATTTTTCTAGGGACATTAAGTTATTTTGTTTTCAGCTTTTAACTGATTTATGTAATGTTCCATATTACAAAACTTACCATCTAGAGTCTCGCGTGACTTTGAAACATCAACCCATTTCGGACCTCACTGAAATATCTACCGTACTGAGCGATAATGTGCCTAAGGAATGTACACGAGTTACGGGTGAATAAACATATATTATCTATATGATAAACGTGCAAGTAAGCACGGTTTAAAATCACAGTCTATCTTGCGTAGACGTATAAAACGACTTATCACATGTAGATTTTTTTTTCAAGAACATCTCTAACCGTAAAATATTGATGATATAATATTTCTTCTCTTTTTGTTTTCCATGAGAAAAATAACCACTAACGATCAAGGGGATGTCACTCAAACGACAGTCGCATCATATGACATAATATAGTTGTGTACCCATGTAATGCTAGCATCCCGCATACAATGACGTCGTCAGACATCAATCATCTCTACTGCTTGTTTACAGGCATTATATTAACATTCTAAAATGACTGGATTATATGTTAACACTACGCTGTCTGGGATTTCTAACAAAATCATAGAAATTGAGAACATTGAACTTCAAGTCGAAGACGATCGTGAGACGCTAGGAAAAGGACACGAGACTTCACAAACGACGCAACGCAGCGTATAACAGAACCTGAAGAAACCATGGAAAAGCAGTCTAGCACAAGTCATCGGATGTCCGGCCTATCCCTCAAAACCACACTGGTTCAGTGCAGTGTTGTTATTGTAGTTTCGTTAGCAGTTAGTATAAGTACAGGAGTAGTGGTGCACAGACTAACAAAGGATGATATGAAGGTAAAAATGCCTATTAAAACGGATTCGTTTAAAACCGTTTTCTTTCTCTATTCTTTTCCATGTTTCAATAATCAATATATAATTATATCAAAATGAGGTAGTTTACGACTCCGCCATTTTAACCCTATATGTGTAGGCTCACTACACTGCTAAAGGTATAGGATAGCTTGTGTATTAATGAAATGTATTTACACACTGTTAGCGCACGTCACACATAGGTAACACATTACTACATTTTATCAGCTATAAAGCGGCATGACCAGTATGTTCTACCCTCTTAGTTCAAATAAATAACTGATAAAAAGTGTAATAGTTAACATAAATTGTGTCAATCTGGCACATAGCTGGTGCAAAAGACTATTGTTTATCATCAAAACACGTGAACATGCATTTAAATTTGCTATCATCACCAGTATTTGAAAAAGATCTCGCTCCTGTTTCACCAACATATACTTAAATACTTAAAAACTTAAATCTAAGAAAAACAGCCAGGTGATCATGATTTTAGACTGGTTCCAGTTAAACTGCATATTGTGTCAATGATATTGATTATATAATAGATAAATAACCAGTCAAAACTTAGTTAAGTTTTTAAGTAATTAAGTAAAATGTCGGTGAAAGAGAAGCCTGATCCTCGGTATATCGTTAATATTCCCATACGTCCGTAAATTTCCGGGCATCATCGATAACACGCGAGTAAGCGTTCAAATTTACATTTATATTTATTTTGTTCTTGTGCTTTTCCTACACGGCGCAGTAAGCATATCTATGGATTGTGATCCGAACAATACGGGTTCTATTCCGGTGACAAAAAACTTTTCTTTTTTTTTTTGGTTAATTTCCCTAGCAAAATTATGTCCTAATGTGCACCATAAACGGCTTCTTATATCCATTAAAATTATGTTCCAACAAAACAGAAAGAAAGAGTTATCCCTAGTCGTCAGTGGAACAGCTAATTTGCATATTAGAATTACTGATCGGTAACTTCATATTTTAAACACGATTTGTTCACATTTGAGAGAGATATTGACCATTATTAACGCATCGAAGATTAAGAGAATTTACGAAAATGTTTGTCATTTATAAACAAGTTGAGTCTTTCTTTATAAAAAAATATATGTTCAAATACTGGTTATGCCGCATTAACAGGAAATATTTACATTCCCACTGCAATCGGCCTTACTGAACTATATAGGTGTTCCCAATGAAAAACACTTGCAGCTGGGCGTAGCTAAAAGAACCAGTTTGCATTTCACTGGTTGCACAAATTTATTTTGCTGGTTTGCCATAAGTTGTCCTACAAATGTGTGCATGTATTCAGTATGTCGGCAACGTCGCCGTTACATTCATGATGTTGGTTTTGTGGTTCCATGCGTATAATATCAAAATTACAAAAATAACGTAATAGCTTTATCTAAAAAATTCTCGAGAATATAATGTAAATATATATTGGTCTAATGTTTTTCATCAACCGATGAAAAATCAAAATTCGGCTTTTTAATCCTTACCAGTTTGCCAAATGTGTAACTGATAGTATTTTGGTATGTAAACGATATTTTCCACAGGCGTTGGATCGCTTTAATTATTGTGAAAGAGGCTACATGGGAGAGAGTGTGGGAAGGGGTTTGTACGCGGAGACGACCCCGGAAATGTTTGATATCTTGAACACCAAATGCTACATGGTTGTTATTTACGTCACTATTTTGAGACTTTATGGGATAATACAGTTTAAAAAAAAAACACCAACAGGTAAAAACCGTTAATTAAAATTTAATACCAGATAAAATTTAATACCGACGTTCCGGCATATCGCCTTAATCATGGTATAATAAATATATAAACACAGGAAGTAACGTCACATAACGTGACGTTAAAATAGCGGGAAAAACAAATGAGCCGCGTCGCGCGAAATTCGACAAAAAGAATTATTCATCCAGGAGCCAAACACGCGACAAGACGCAGCTCATATAGAATATTGTCGCAAACACAAGTACATGAAATATCGGATCGAAACGATACTTAAATTCCTATAAATAGTAGTAAAAGAGACTTTATGGGGGAATATATATCTTTTTTCCAAATCAGTGGTATGTTTAGCACATAATAAAACGAGAAGCTATTTCCAAAGTCATTTTTTTGCGGTAAATTATAAGATATATTTAGATGTGACGTCGTAGTCATGGCAATGTTCGTTGTTGTTGTTTGATGACCCGATTTAAAGCAGCAAAATCGTGTCTTTTTCGACCTCAGTTTAGTTTTACCTAATGTACAGTATCAAACATATATCACTACATACACATTTGACGGATGTGTGAATTTACAAATGCACAAAAAATAACGTCGAACGTCAAATTCAGAAAATAATAGCGAAAAACGGGAACTATTTGCTCTCTCGATTTTTTCGAGAAAAAAAATGACTTTAATCAAAATTACAAAAAAAAGGCGATTTTTGAATATTTTTTAGATGATTTAATACAATATATTGTTCAGTTATTGTGAGATTTTGAGAAAAAATTGACAAACTAGATTTTTAACACTATTCAATTATTTAATCCTACTTAAACTAATACACCTTTACTAAGAAAAACTATATTATAAAGTGAATCTCCATCAAGTGTCAAACTCAGCGCATCATACACTCCCTAACCCTGTTAAAACTCAATTAAATTACTGGAATGAAGCTCTTATTGACATCATTGTATGAATATAACTTTATGACTATTTTATTCTGTCTATGAAAAATTCCTGTTCATGAACGGTTGTCTGATATTCACCCATACACAATTGTTTACAAAGTGACAAGCTCTGGATTCACTGCCACCAGGAATAATAAGCGTGCAACTACATTTTTTAAAAGTTTTTAATCAAGATATATGTAGGAAGCAATACATATGCTGAATCTGTCCAGTCTAATCCATCCGACCGAACACCGGGGATGGGGGTGGGGTAGGGGGTGGGGATTGGGAGCGTCCTCCGCTACACCCGTTCTCCCGCCCCGACTCAAACGCCTTTGCTTTTTCATACATGTATAGAAAACAACATTTATCGGTAGGTACAACCCGATACCATCGGAGATTAAAAAAACCCCACATATAATGACTAGTTCCAATAGTAATTTAACTATAATAAACAGTGACTTGATTACAAGTTAATATATTGGGATGTTATAACATCAAAGAAAGTATGGCAAATATACCGGTACATATTTAACAGTTTAACATTTTAACCCCCTATCCCCCTCCCCCAATCCCCTTACCCGCCCCGAAAAAATGATACCCTAAGCAAAAGGAATTAGAGAGAGTACTGGATACATGCATGTATTGTAGTGCTGAACTGCGTTCGTCTTAAAGGTTGAATACAGTTGAATTTTGTTCTTTGTTCTATATAAAATAAGGTCTAGGAGTTCAATGGTAAAAAAAAAAAATCCACATAGCTTTTGTTCAGGTATTTTTTCACAGCAGGAATGTATTCCCACATTAGATGGTAGTTTTTTTTATAAGAGGGTGTAGTAACACTCTAAGATTTTTTTAAAAAAGGAAGTTCTCAAATGCTCATATATACATGTATCTGTTAAAATCCTATAAAAGTCACTTTTTTAACACTAGTGATGTCTTATTGTAATACGTGTATATGCTATGCCAGCTTTTGATCTACTCATCTGCAGCAAGAAATCTATGAATCATTTTGAAAATATTTTAAACAAATTGCATAAGATTTTTAAGCGTAAGAATCGTATTTTTGTGGTGTGAAAAGGGGGTACAACTGTGTAGTGAGACATTAACAATCAATTAGTGTGTACGTAATACATGTATATATTTTCGTGGTTGTGAATTCCGTTTATATTCCATTTATGACTACAATATCGGGTTTTATCTCATTTTTGAAATTCTAGATTATTCATATTTAGTTATTATATAAAGTAAAAAGTGCCTGTGTGTGTATGTGAGTGGGCGGGGAAGTAAACACTTTCAGTTATATAAATTATGTTTCATGAGATCAATATTTAGTGGTAAATATAAATAAAAATAAAACGAATTTCGCAGTAAAAACTAACATAAAATGTTAAAATCAATGCAAACATTTATATATTTTGCAGGCTTTGAATATCATAATAAAACTCTCAGAATTGTTTTAAATTAAAATACATTAAATCATAATATACGTAACTTTCTGATAAACACGTGTTTTCCAAATTTTCATCCTTCAAATTTATTTGTAATCAAATTTGCTGACCGAGTTGTTTTGTGATACATGAATTTCAAATATGTTTTCAAACGATTTTGAAAAATGAAGTATATTACTTCATTTATATGAAGAAAAAAAAGTAAACACTAGTTGGTGGCTTTTAAAAAAAAATTATATGAGAGGTAATCGAATTTTTCAAATAGTATAACTTTATTTCTATTTTATTTTCTGAATTTATTTTTTGATGCTTTTGTGAATATCTATAAATACATTTATTCATATATGCAATTGAAACTTTAATACAGTTATCATTGTTACAGGAAATGCAGCTAGAGATAGAATCGAGGTTATCAACTTCTTCTTCAACATTATCCAGTCAGAAGGATAATTCCCAACACCAAGACCAAATCATTCTATTTGAGAAGACACTGAGACAAAATCTCACCATTTTGAAACAACAAATGCGGGACAATATAACTGTGTTGGAACAACAATATAAAGACAATTTCACCATGTTGGAACATCGAGTGAAACTTGATTTAAGTCAATGGAAGCATCAGATTCATTCCAACATCAAGACGTTTGACGAAAACCTAAACAGCACTGCAACGGTAATAGCGCAGTTGACCGAGACGTTGATGCAAGCAACATCTGACATCGACATATCAAAACTCAAGATGAACAATACGTATTCGAGTTTATTGCTTCTGAACGAAACGTTCAATAGTTCCATAAAACAAACCGAAAGAGACATCATCAATTTCAAAGAAAATCTCGCTAGTAATGTAACAGTCCTTTATAATAAACTTGACGATTTGCAACTTGAACAAAGTGAACTTGCATACCGTGTTGAAGATATGTCAAAGAATGGGACACAAGGTAGTTTTAAAATCATTTTACGTATAACCAAACATCAAATAATAAACCTTTCCACTGTATTTGATTTTACTATTATTGTTGTTGTATGATGTTTAGCGTCGCTTTCAACAATTTTTCAGTCATATCGCGACGGCGTCTACTTGAGACAGTATTCTGAGCGCTGCCACACTGAAATATCATGCCGCAGACACATGGTATGATACCCCACCCAGTCACATTATACTGACTACGGGCCGACCAGACCTAGAACTCTCCTCTAAATGCTGAGCGTCAAGCGAGGAAGCTTCTTGTACCATTTTAAAGTCTTTACCCGGCCGGGGATTGAACCCACGACATTTCGCATACGAGGCGGACGCTCTACCACTAGACCACGCCGCGGTCTATTATTGATAAACTAGTATCGGTCACGACAGATTTGAAAAGATAAGTAAAAATCCTTTAACAATATATGTGACCGCCGCCGTTTCAAATTTAGTATACACAGACCAGAGATCTTAGCACAGATATTCTGACTTAAAACGCTTTGTTTGATAAACGAGGGATACAATTTAAACTTTGGACATTAGTTTAAACTTATTTATTTAACTTCGAATGTGAAACAAGCTATTACGACATAGGCAAATCACCGTCCTGAAGTCTTCCTGGGTATAACCAGAACTAAACTTTCTTATATTTATCTGCAACAGATAATTTAATTATATGAGAACAGAACGGAACTATATGTATTTAGATTTGAGCATCAAATCCAATCGCAATATGGGCCTACAAACATTTTCAATGCATGCAATGTGATGCTTACAACATATCGTACATAGTAGGTGTAAGTGATCAAGTTTTTCATTGGTTTCAAACAAAATCATATTGCAAATTCAAGTCAAGCAATATAAGGCTATAAATAATGATAATTGAATCATCATATTTATGCATGTAATATCATTTTTATATTCAAATTTCTGGTATAATTTTTTTAACCCAGTCTTGTGTATAAATTAATCGTTATAAAGTTTTGTCAACTACGATGCCAGTTTTGTTTACAAGGATATTCCGTTTGTCATACTCTGTTATAACGAGTTTGTTTACTTATAAATGTATTAAAGAATGCATAACAATGGGCATCTCTACCTCACTACGAAACGGTACTTTTTTTAAAAAAATATTCCGCTGTGTCTTTCAGATCGCTCGAGGACCATTTCGGCATTTACGGCCACACAACCTGCATATTTTGGTAGAAATTATATTTCAAATAACTACACGCTCAATTTTTCAAGAATTATTTACAACTTGGGAGGCGATTTCAACTCATCTACTGGTATGTTCACGTGTACACAGCCAGGTAGCTACTACTTTTCGGTGTTCTTAATGAAAAAACGATCTTCAGTCCGTATAGACCAGCTGTATTGCTATCTATACAAAAATGGAATAACCATTATCCGAATAGAGGTAGACCCGACTGATGACGATACTGACAAAGGAAGTGCACAGGCTGCTAACTCTGCTGTAATCCATTTGAATGTTGAAGATTTCGTTTATTTGGGAGGTTGCTCCGATGTATCGTCCATGGAACAGTGGTCGTCTTTTTCCGGGTTTCTGCTATAACGTGTGGTTTAAAACATATTTTATTCAAAAGTTATATACAATATTCAACAATATGCAAAGTTAAGAGATTGAAACGAAAGAACGAAAGTCGTGTATAGTGACTCTCATCTGTAGTTTACAAAATTATCCATGAGATAAAGTGACAAAGATTCAGCTAGTTTGTTTATTAGTTTTGACTTTCGCCAGTCTTACACTGAGTGCACAGCTTCAAACAAAACTACCAACAGTTGTCTCGTAGTGCTTGATGCTGTGAAGTAGTTTTTATCCGATGGCGGTGGATATTGACTACTACGTTTCCAGGACATCAAAGTAAACAACCCATGACGGGAGTCCATAGCGGGGATCCATGGTGGTGGATATTGACTATCACGTCTCCAGGACATCAAAGTAAACAACCCATGGCGGGAGTCCATAGCGGGGGTCCATGGTGGTTGATATTGACTACTACGTCTCCAGGACATCAAAGTAAACAACCAATGGCAGGAGTCCATAGCGGGGGTTCATGGTGGTGGATATTGACTACCACGTTTCCAGGACATCAAAGTAAACAACCCATGGCGGGCGTCCATAGCGGGGGTCCATGGTGGTTGATATTGACTATCACGTTTCCAGGACATCAAAGTAAACAACCCATGCCGGGAGTCCATAGCGGGGGTCCATGGTGGTTGATATTGACTACTACGTTTCCAGGACATCAAAGTAAACAACCAATGGCGGGAGTCCATAGCGGGGATCCATGGTGGTTGATATTGACTACTACGTTTCCAGGGCATCAAAGTAAACAACCAATGGCGGGAGTCCATAGCGGGAGTCTATATTGGGGGATATTGACTACTACGTTTCCAGGACATCAAAGTCAACAACCCCATGGCGGAGTCAATGGCGGGATCCATGATGGAGGTTATTGACTACTACATCTCTAGAACATCGAAGTCAACAACCCCATGGCGGAGTCCATGATGAGGCATATTGACTACTATGCCAGTCTCCAGAACATCAAATAAACAACCCAATGGTGGGGGTCCATTGCGGGGGATATTGACTACTACATCTCCTGAACATAGGGATAAACAACCTCATGGCGGGGTCCATGGCGGGTGATATTGACTACTACATCTCCTGAACATAGGGATAAACAACCTCATGGCGGGGTCCATGGCGGGGGATATTGACTACTACGTCTCCAGAACATAGGGATAAACAACCTCATGGCGGGGTCCATGGCGGGGGATATTGACTACTACATCTCCTGAACATAGGGATAAACAACCTCATGGCGGGGTCCATGGCGGGGGATATTGACTACTACATCTCCTGAACATAGGGATAAACAACCTCATGGCGGGGTCCATGGCGGGGGATATTGACTACTACATCTCCTGAACATAGGGATAAACAACCTCATGGCGGGGTCCATGGCGGGGGATATTGACTACTACATCTCCTGAACATAGGGATAAACAACCTCATGGCGGGGTCCATGGCGGGGGATATTGACTACTACATCTCCTGAACATAGGGATAAACAACCTCATGGCGGGGTCCATGGCGGGGGATATTGACTACTACATCTCCTGAACATAGGGATAAACAACCTCATGGCGGGGTCCATGGCGGGGGATACTGACTACTACATCTCCTGAACATAGGGATAAACAACCTCATGGCGGGGTCCATGGCGGGGGATATTGACTACTACATCTCCTGAACATAGGGATAAACAACCTCATGGCGGGGTCCATGGCGGGGGATATTGACTACTACGTCTCCAGAACATCGGAGTAAACATCTCCATGGCAGGGTCCATGGTGGGGATATTGACTACTACGTCTCCAGAACATCGGAGTAAACATCTCCATGGCGGGGTCCATGGCGGGGGATATTGACTCCTACGATTCCAGAACATCAAAGTAAACACACCCATGACGAGGTCCATTGCGGGGGATATTGACGACTACATCTCCAGGACATCGGAGTAAACAACCCATGGCAGGGTCCATGGTGGGGATATTGGCTACTACGTCTTCGCGTTTTACTTCCATTGTAAAACAAGTTATAAGAATTTCTTGTTAGCACCAGTACTAAGCATGATGTACGGATAATGTACCCCATAATACGATATTTGATCATTCAAACTACACAACTCTGACATTAATCATCCGATTTCAAAAACATGTCAAAATTTCATGGTTAACTTCTTTGTGGGTTTTTGTTAAAACATATTTATTTTACTTCGATTGTGAAACAAGTTATTACAACTGATACAAATCACACTCTAAGTCTTCCTGGGTAGAGCCAGTGCTTGGCATATGCGGAAATAGATCTTGCTCAAGGGTACCAAACATAGCCGTGGCGGAGGATCGAACCCACGACCCTCCAATCCAGGGTCCGATGCTCTACCACTGAACCATGTATTCTACCGTAAAGACACTTATAAAACTCAATAAAACGATTTTGATCATTCAAGTGACACAACATTAATTATCCGATTTAAAGAACATGTCCAAATGGCATGGTTAATTACTTTGTGGGCTAAGTTAAGATCCGGTAAAAACTATTAGTGCAAGGTCAAATAACATATAACTTTTGAGAATTCAAGGTATGACGAGCGCGTGGTCCAGCGGTATAGCATCGGCCCCATGCTGAAAGGTTCTGTAATGTCTGTAAGTTATAACTCTGCACGCAGTAACATAGAAGATATTAACAAACAGTGGAGAAACCCATGAACACGTGACCTGGCCTTAAGCGCTGGACGGCAGCGGCTATTTGATGGATACTACATCCTGCCTCAGTTTACAATCAAAGTCCATTAATCTAGACGATATAACAGATAAATAAAGTGAGAAAACATTAAAAGTTCAGCGAAGTAATTAATGCCTATCTCTAGTGTCAGATAGCAAGATTCCAGTAAGTTATTGTTAATTAGAATTAATTATCCATTAAGCGAATCACATTTGATTTCCAGACAACATTCTGGATACCACAGGTTCGATCCTCCGCTACGGCTATGTGTGGTATCCTTGAGAAAGATTTTTTTCCGCACATGTTCAGTACTGATTCTACACAAGAAGAACCCGACCATGATTTGTATAAGTTGTCATAACTTGTTTCACAATCAAAGTAAAATAGATAAGTTTAAACTAAGGGCTGTAACTCCGGTATTTATTACCTGATTTTGGCCAGTTAAAGCACTTGTCAGAGATATAACAGTTACTTAATTACCGGTAATATGAAGGTTAGCTGGAGATCAAATGAAGATATAGGTGCTAGAGTGACACTAATTGTCAAATAAGTCCATTATTTACTATATATAGCTATCAAAAAGCTATAGTAAGATAGGGCCTGTGAATCATGTCTGTGAAATTATTCAGACATTGTACCATGTTATTCGCTCGACACTGAATTTGTAACATTGGTGGCAGAGATTTTGTTTTTCCTCATTAGAAAGTCCCATGGCAGCCATGTTTTTAAACGGATCAAGTTCATAGTTACTTTGGTAGAGGGCCACTTACTTACCATTTGTAACAAATTATTTTAAAAGCTGACCATCATATTTAAAGGGAAATACTTTTTACAGTTTTACCTTAATGTTGCCATGGCAACCAAAGTTCCGCAGGATCAAGTTCGTTTAAGCTATTTTGTTAGAGGATCATTCAATGATCATTCTTGTGGTGCTTGATTTAAATCAGCTGCAGATAGAGAAGTTGCTTGAAGCAATTTTTACGAACGGACGGACGGACGGATGAAGAGTGATCACAATAACTCACCTCAGGTGAGCTAAAACCACAGCACTTCAGAAGAAAAGTACTATTAACAGGAGCGTCACAATAGCAATGCAATTTTATGGTATGTGGACGAAAATAATCAGATTTGGCCAGTTAAAAAACCCGAGATTTTATCGTTTATAACTAGTGTGTAAGGTCGATGAAAATCACATTTACTTTACTAATCTCTATTATAACTAGACATATCACTGAAGGTGTATAACTACCCCCCCCCCCCCCCCCCCCCCCCCCCCCATTAAGTCAGTGTCACAAAATATGTCATGCAGATTAATTTCAATTCAACCCCATGAAAGCTGTTCGCTCCACAATAATTACAACAGCAATGGTGAGAGCAACTTTACTCAGTGTAAGGGCAATAACTCTGTATGGTATCACAAAATTTGCATCACAAAATTTGCACCTCACACTTTTATTCTTGATGTTGACCATGCATGCAGTTTTAAACCAATCGCCTAAAGAAGCAGCCCAGGCCCATGTGGGACAGCCAAGGCCCATGTGGGACAAAGTTTTCAAATTTTTAACAGACTAAGCTTATTCTGAACTTAAAGATGAGAAAAATGAGAATTATATCTGTTTTCTCATACCCTTCCTATACAAAAATCAAAGTTAGCTTAATGTATCACAATGAACTCCATTAATTTGAAAACCCAATTCATGAGGACCATTTATACCTAATATGAACAAATTTAGCTCGTCAGTTCTTGAGATTTTTTTCCAGGTTCACAATTTTACCCCTTTTTGGCTCCTGGTGGCACATTATGGACATAAAATCCCCATTGAACTCAGTCTTGTTATGATTAAACAATCCTCCAAATAACAAGACGATTAAATTAATTCTTACATAGATACTGTTTTCCTGTAGTGTTCCTTGGCCTTTTAACTCGAAACTTATACTCACAGGGATGGTGTATACCATAATTTTATTCCTTTGTGGGGTTCTTGGTAGCCCCTTATGGAAAATAAATTCCCTGTTAAGGACACAGCCTCAATATTATGAATAAACAATGTTCCAGCCATCAAGATAATTAAAATAATTCATAAAATAGATGATAAAAAGAGAGTTCCCGTATCATTCTAATATAAAAATCCAAGTTCCCTTACTGGGTCCAAATGGATCCTATCCCTTAATTTGAACAAAATTAAAACCCCTACTCATAGGGATCATTTATACCAAATATGAATACATTTGGCTCGTCTGTTTTTGAGAAGATAATGAAAAATCACATTTTTTTTCGTTTTTTAAGGCCCATTGTGGATATTAATCATCTTTAAAGGGGACATAAATCTCACTTTTTATAACTAAACAATGTTCCAGACATCAAGATGCTTGAAATTAAATATAAACAGGTTAGATTAAGGGAATTTCCTGTTAACCCTTGTTATTTTTCAATGTCTTTTTGCTGTGCCTGAATCAATTCTAGCCCTCTCATTTGGACAAACTTGAAATCCCTACTCATAGGGATCATTGATACAAAATATAATGGAATTTAGATGGTCGATTTTTGAGAACATTTTTTGAAAAGTCACAATTTTATCCCTTTTTGGATGGACCACTGTCCCCCTCCTGCTGACCCCTTATGGATATCAGATCCCCTTTAAAGGACATAGTCTCACTTGTTATGACTAAACAATGCTCCAGACATGAAGATGCTGCATATAATATGTAAAACAGACTAGGTTAATAGAATTTCCTGTTTTCCCATACTATTCTTGTGTAAATAGCGAAGTCCCTTACCAGGCCTATATAAATCCTACCCCCCCCCCCCCTTATTAGAACAAACTTGAAACCCCTTCTTACAGGAATCATTGATGCCAAATATGAATACATTTGCTTGTCTGTTTTTTAGAGAAATTTTAAATGACAATTTCCCTTATGTCAAACTAACTAACCTAGTGCCATGTCTTGAACAAAACGGAGAGAAATTGATCATGTTATATACTATATGCAAAATATCAAAACTCCAGACCTTGCACTTTTGGAGATGTTTGAAAATGTAAAGAAAAAAAACAACAACTGACAAACCCCTGGGGTGGGGCCAAATTTGACCCCAGGGTCATGATTTGAAGGAACTTAAGAGAGCTTCATGTAACAATGCTTCACAACAAATTTGGTATAATATGTCAAGCTGTTTACTGATAGTCTGTTAGCCCGTGATAGCATAACAATGACATTAAATATTCAATCAATCAATCAATCAATCAATCAATCAATCAATCAATCAATTAATCACTCCACAACAAAATTAAGTGCATGGCAATAACTCTGCATGAAATTTTGTCAGTGTCACAAACTTTACATCATGCACATCTGCATTTCATGTCAATTATGGATGCAAAAGCAATTACTCTGCATGGTATTAGGTCAATGTCACAAAATTAATGTCTAACACATTACACTTAATGCTGATTATGTACCAAAAGTTTCAAATCAGTCGCCTGAAAACTGTGGAAGAAGTTTGCTCCACAATAATTGCAATATGGCAATTACAGAAATATTACTAAATGCAGACAGTAACACTGCATGCAATTTTGTCAGTTTCATAAACTTTACATCACACGCAGCTGCATTTCTAGTTGATCAAGTCAATGGCCTGAAAAACTGTAGTTCTGGCAGACCAACAAGCACTGGGGCTCCTGTATACCCCATATCAATCTGTGTTAATGGGCGTCTATTTATATGCCTCCTCCATTTGAACACTAATAGCACCATATGCACAATTTGATGGAATTTTATTTGGTGACCATTGCTAATGTTTCAAATTAAATATTTTCAAATTCTGTTGGACAGTTTATGAGAAGTTTTTCACTATTTCTAGTAATGGCAGCCAGCTTGAATTTCAGAATGAAAAAAATATATCTTGTGCATAGCTTCAAATATATGAGAAACATCCATTTGAAGTGGAGTATAACTGGCAGTGGTTTCAGAGAGAGAGCCGTTTAGAAAAGACGACGACAGGCAATGGAAAACAGACAACATGTCACAAACACACCATCACATAAACACCTCTGACCAGAAGAGCTGATTAAAATTTAAGATTATTATTTTGACAAATTTTATGGAACACTAAAAGGGACACACAGCAATGTAGAATCAATGTTTACGATTTAAATCAATCTCATATACAGTTGAACTTTGATAGCTCGAACCAAACAGTACTGGACAAAATAGTTTGAGTTACGGGTTATTTGAGCCAAGTATTGTTCTACATCATACCATACATGTACATGTGTGTACGTAAGTGGTTAGAGCTATATGTGATGTCCCAGTCACCTGTGTCAGAGCCAATCAAGTTTAACTACATACGAGCGAATTACCATATAAAAATATTATTCTCCAAGCAATATTATTTGAAACTTCAAATTATCTCTAAAAATTATTATGAACTCTTTTTTAATAAAAATAATAGTGTTTCTCTAATTCTGAAAATTAATAAATATTTTCTTTACCATATTTTTAAAAAATAATATATTTTATACATTTTGTCAAAAATAGCCACAACTGTACTAAATAGTTTGCCTTTTAACCAGTTATCAAAGTTATGCCTCTTTGCAAGTTAGAAAAGAAAAGTAATTAAATGTCTACACTCATACAAGGATATTTTAAATCCATATTTGCAACATATATATAAATAATATTCAGAAATAATGTAGAATTTATTTACCAACATTGCCGTGTGTCCCTTTATTATATTGTCTATATACAGTACACCGAAAGACTTTAGAAACACAACACTCAAATAAATAGCAATAAAACAATGAGTTCTTTATCAATATTTAAAAAAAAATGGGTAAGGGTGGGGATAATATAACATCCTTCTACCTTTCCTATAAACTTTCATCAAAATGTTTTGCAATAAATGCTTATTTTTATTTGATTTGAAACATACAACCCCCTTTACCTAAATTCACAACAAATGCAACACTTTTTTTGGCTATGGTATTTCTGGGAAAATCGCATTTGCGCACTTCAACAGCCACCTGGAATATAAATAAATTTCGTCAAGCATTTATTTGAAGAGTGGAACGACAAACCACAAGCCTGAATTTCAAATAATATCCATTCAATGAGAAGTCGCTGTTGTGCGTGCATCAATGCTAGATACCGATTATGAATTTAGGCAACGAGGGTTGTATGTTTAAAACCAATAAAAAGAAGTGATAATCACACTAGATTTTGATGAAACTTTCCAGAAAGGATAGAAAGACGTTATATTATTAAAAATCGATAAAGAACTCTACATGATAATGTTTTATTAATATTGCTATTTATCTGACTGTTGTGTTTCTGAAGTATTTCAGTGTACATAATTATATACTGAACGGCACAGTTAACCCACTACCTGACATTTTTATGTACCTGACATTTTATGTATTTTCTCAAAAAGCATCAAAGTAATTTCCTTGAAATCTGGACTTGAATAAGTGAAAAACATTAAGGCCATTTAAAATCAATATATATTTGTCTGCCAATGCTGCACACAAGCTTTAACAACGCTACTCAATATTTTGACGAAGATATTGGAAATACAAAAGTTGCAGGTTCGATGTTCTGATCAGTATAGTTAAATACAGAACAATGGACTTCAATGTTTACAAAATTCAAACAAAAATTTCATGAAACTTTATTACGAAAATTATACACCACAATGAGTGCTTCCAAAGTTCACATTTTTTAATTCCTAATCAAAACATTAACTCAATTCAAAGTCATTAATTACACAGGTCTCTACCACATGTCATTAAAAGAACAATTAAGTATGGAAACACATCATTTCTTTATTTTAAAAGATAAAACTGTTCGCTCGTAGTCATTCTTTTCTTGTATCTCTTGTTTTACTTCTTCGATGTATGGTAGCAGATAAAGTTCATCCTGAAATAAATAAAACAATGATTGATTGATTGAATATTTAGCATCATTTTTATGCCATTGAGGATGGCTAGCAGATGATCAGTTAACCTAACCACTGTTTCCTGGGATCCTGAACAGTTAACCAGTACTTGAGCACAACCTATCTCCGCAAGTGATGAAATAAAACAAGTTATAGTTTGTCAGCATATGTACCATATATAGGGCAGAATAAGTACTTCAATGTATGGAAGCAGAAAAAAATTATCATGACACAGCGCAGCCACTATGTACACCCATTAAGCCAGATGGATACATAATAAAAGATGTTAAAAAATAGTAAATAAAACTTCAGAGTTTGGAAATTGTGATAGGAACCCCAAAGTTATTACCAAACCTTGAATTAAAATGAAATTCAAATTTTACACAAGTTATGATCTCTTCAATTGGTGAACAGTAAAGGGACATTTTAAGAGTTACTTTTGTCTGTTGTTTGTGCATACATCTGTCCGTGCCTGCGTTCCTAAAATTGGTTAAAGATGAATAACTTCTGAAAGGGCAAATGTATTTCATTTATCATTTGGTGTGTAGCTCTGTATTAATTATAAAATACAAATCAAGTTTGATATTTGTCAATGTTGATTGAATTTTACAGCAGCAATGACCCCTTTTGGGCTTAATTTTTGGTAATCCAATGCAAAGTCCTATGATGAGGAGCCTTGTGTTTCAAATATACATTACGTGACACCGAAGTCGATGAATGGGTGAATACAAAATCTTACCTATACATAGGATAAAATGTCAGAAACACAAAAATGACAATTTACAAGCCATACTATCAGTTTAAAAAGATATTTGTTTGCTATGCTTTAACCCAGTATACTTCATGTACAATGATGTAGGTAGGTAGCTCTTTTTATTGCCAGATTTTGATTTTTTGTCATTATGAACGCAAAAAATGGTCAGAAATCATAAAGAAACATCAACGCTTTGAAAGTTAATAAATTAGTTTGGGTAGCTGCGAAATGGAGTAGAAGCATGGCAAGAAACATTTTTTTAAGAACGGCCTTATCTGATTCCAGATTCTGTACTATAAACTGACAAATTATAAAGAATTAACCTCTTCCAACGTCATCCATTCTTCCCTTGGTAAAATTTGCTGTCGACAACTTAGGTATATTGCCCGTGATATTCTGAACTGCCTCTCTGCCTGGAGATCTTTTGGAAGACGAGATACCGCTTCAGTTATAATAGGGTCATCATTACGGAGTGCATCATGTCTCATCATACCTGTGTACAAAAACAAAATAACAGATAACAAGAACAATCTATTTCACTCACAATAGGTCTGTTTACATCACAGTAGAAATTATCTTGGCAACCAGGAACTAATTACATACCATGTAGTGCATCTTGACCATCAATCCAGGGGTCATGAGTTTGAATCCCTGCCTGGCCAGAGTCTCTGTGATGATTGATATACAGCATTTCCTCTTATTGTTATTCATCTATCACCAATGGTTCAAGTGGGAAAGTTACTAGTTACTTGCCGAGATGAGTGTGCTCGTGTACTGATTAACCGTCTAGGAAAGAGTGGTTAGGACTAATCACCTGTTTAAATCTTGATGGCATAAAAAAGTCCTTAAATATTCAAATAAATCTCTATGAATAATAAAGTTTTTCATGTCATTCATATTATTATGATATTATGGTGTCTATCTATAATTCAGTATGTTACTACCACGATTACTACTACCTTCACTCGAGACTCAAAGTTTATACTTCCCATTACTTCTTTTTAATGCATAAATACATTAGGATGGAAAAAGTCCTCATGTCGAATGACTTTTCATTTTCTGTGCCTTGTGTTGTTTGCTGACAGGCCTGATAACTCCAGAAGGGAATATGTTAAACATAAACAGACACATTTGTATAAATATATTCCATTCATTAACATTCAATACGCTCACCATCACACAAAACTTACCCAGTTGAGGGAAATAGGATGCATTGTATGCCCACTTCATGAAAGCTGGGCTTTCTGAAACAGAAAAAGAAAATATATAATTGTATAAATGCATAATAAAAAACTTAAGTCAGATAATATTTTTTATAGTTCCTCATCAAAACAAAGATCCTCAATGGCTGGATGGTCTGAGGCATAACCTCAAAGTCAATGACCTCTCACCACTGAGGTTGCAGTAGAATTGAGCTTGGTCTAAAAATCTTTGTGATTTAGGTATCAAAAGAAAGGATCTAATCATATCTAGTATTCAAATCACTGGATATAGCTTGGTTGTTCAGGAAATATTACCTCTTTCAGAAACATATAAACATTCTTCTTCTTCTTCTTCCTAGTAAAGTACAGGTCCCACTCTGAGGCATTGATACTTTATGTATAATACAAAGCAGTTGTGAGGTGCAACAATGTACCCACTATGTTTCTGTATGATTTACGTTGTAGAACCCCAATTTGGTTTTTATACAACGGGTAGAGAGAGCACGATGGTGATCATATCGGTGATGGTTCCCTAGTTTCACTTTTGATGCTCTGTCTATTTTGATTCACTTTATTTGACAATCAACAACCATCCAAAAACGAACATTAGCACAAATTCACAATTTGAAAATATTGTTGAGGGCATGATAGTTAATGAGAAAGCACGACTCAACAAGAAAAAGGAATAATATACTAGTAATACCTATAACCGCAGTAAAACATTGTCATCCATGTAAATAATGATATCAATAATAAACAGTAATAAAGTTACTTAAGTGTGCTGAGTAATAAACAGTTGCCAGTACAAATGCCCATGCTAACGGAAACTAGAGCTTTGCATATGTCTGGAATAATGATATTATACGGTCATTCTCAGTATTAGGTAAACAAGGGATACCTCACCAACCTCCACCCACCTGAGTTTGCTTTCTGACCCTACAGTACAACAGCCATCCTCACTACACTCACCAGCATGTATGACGACAAAAAATAAACTCAAATGTACATTGAATTATTAACTAACTAAAACCTTATTTTATTTTGTAGCTTCCAGCGTCTTAAAATTAAATTACACAACACTAAAGGACGATAAGCGGTCCACACAAAACGGTGCTAGACCCTCGTTTTTCATCATTTTGGACGTATGGATTTTTTATTTTGTGAAAATATGAAATCTATATGATATATTTAGACAAGAAAAAAAACAGAAATATACATTTTCTATTGATAAAAATACCGCAACTTACTGCGAAGCGTTTTCCCAATGAAACTCGTCATGTTTGCGACTGAAATGAAGGTCACTGATCAATGTCGATGAAAACGCTTGACAGTCAACACATATGCACTTACACAAACGCTTGGGTGATGTTTACACATACCGTGCACGCGCATGTCAATTACACGGGGAAGCTATACACGGTGTGCTCAGACATTCCAATATTCTACAAATAACAGGCGTTTTGCACGAGTCCATTCCATTTATTCATTAATGGAAGATATTTTTGGTAAGTTAATATACTTAACTTCTTATATACTCAAATAAAACAGCGTTCTGGGTACCTGCTATAAGAAATATTTAATGTTTATTTAGATAAACTTGTACAATCGTGTAGGAGAGAGAGATTTGTCGTGCGTCACAGAGGCACCCTGAGGGGGAAATCCGCCAATTGTAAACAATATGCACAGCGATAAACTGACCCAATAACGTGTACAGTATCGTTGCAAGAACATATTGAGGTAGATCTATGTATCGATTATTTTTCAATTTAAGTAGATTTAGAGGTTTTTGATTGTGGTTGTATGATCGGTCATGCACGAGTAAACTCAACGAATTGTACACAATCAGAGGCATAAAAACGTGTAATCAAATCACTGACATAATAGAGTAGGATTGTCTAACTCCAAGAAGGTATTATGCTTGTGGGAGGTGTAGATTTACACCATTAAATATATTTGTTTAGATGTAGATCTAATCTATATAGAGCAAAGGCTGTTAAGGTCACGACCACTTTAAAGGACTTGTATAGAGAAGGAAAAGCAACTGATTGAGATGTTATGAATGCTCACCTATGTTCACACAAAGTCTTGTTTTGAAATATCCTAAGTTCTACAAAGGAATTACAGACAACTGTTTGAGATTTTGTGAACGCTCTCATATTCACGCAAAATCTCGCAATATCTTGTTTTCAATTAATTTCCATTGATCTCGGGAAAACAAATCAAAATTCTTACATTGCAAGATTGTTTTTCATGCTTGAAACATAATAAAATACCTAAGATTATATACACCTTACCTGAAAGAAATCAGTAGATTGTGAAATGATTAATTCATACATTAAAACCACTCTTATAAGACCACCTTTGGGACCAAAATAGTCTTAATAGCGGGATGGTCTTATTATCGAGGTCCAACGTCATTGGCAAAAGTTGCAGGCCTTTGTAGCCGTAATAGTAAATGGATGTATACTATATTGTGCATATGTGTGAATTTACTGTTATACCAATGATAATAATAATTAAAAAACAAATAATTTCTTTCTAATTGTGGATTTGTTAATGTTTTTAGGATATAATAAAATAAATATGTTGTATGGTTTATCTTTTATAAACATACATAATATAATAACAAGTAAAGACAACACAAAAAATATTTTAACAATTTGCTTGAGTAAGTATAGTTCTTCTCGTTTCCTTTCACTTATGGCATTCTATCCTTATTAATGAACGTATTTGAACGTTCATTTCATCGTTGTCAGGACCCTGAAAACAAAAAAGAAAACAGTAAGATGTCACGAAAATATAAAAATTGTAACAAGTTTCATTTTTAATCATCATATAAAATTGCTATTATTACAGATAATAAGAGTATCATTTTCTTGAAAAATGTAAATTCATTGTATTTTTGTTTCTCTGTTTTTACAGACGTGTTTTATGTTTACAGTAAAATTTAAAAAAATGCGATTATCACATCATAAAAGACCATCAATATCACTCAAATAACACAATTAAGCAATTAAAAGATGCAAACTTACTGGTTTTGATTCTCCGTAGCCACCTGTTTTTTGACAAGTTGCATATTCTAACAACCACAAAGTTTGTTTTTACAACACTCTCTCTGGTGTCCTTTATGGCTTTGTTTACCTGAAAACATCACACCTTTAACGACAACCACAAATCGGCTCGTTGATTATGTCGTAACTTTTTCTTTGAGGCGTTTTTGGTCACACATATGGTCGTAATTAAGGGTGTGAAAATAGAACAAAGACCGTGCTTGGGACAGATTTGGTGGTCATAATACCAGATTAGCGGGGTGTCCGTATTATCGGAGTTAACTACCATTGAATAAAGAGGGAAAAAAATCCGCCTGTAAAACAAATGCCTGTAATAGCGGGGTGGTCTTAATAACAGGGTGGTCGTTAGGTGGAGTTTTACTGTATTATTAATCTTTGTATGATTTTTATCGACATTTAGTAGAGACGTACAAGTTTCGTATCCTATTTACAGAGACGATGACATAATACATGTATTATGTCTCTGCCTATATATAAGTCCTTGCCTCCATGTATTATCAACCCTTTCTATAAATGTATCTTTATCATCACTGATTCATGAAATCATTGAAAAATTAGAATCTGAAATGTGTCATCATTGATGACTTAACTTTTGTCACCATTTTTAACAGTTTTTTACTCCCACAGACATAAACGAATATTTGCTTGGAGAACTAAGCTGCCGCTTAAGTCACATGATGTTATGTTACATTAAACAGAGCCTGTGTGTTATAACAAAAAGGAATTGCATAAAAAAGGAAAGGCAACTGATTGATATACTGTGAACACTCATGTATTCACTCAAAATTGCACATTATCTCGTTTTCAGTTATCTTAACTTCTATTCTTACATAGTAGGATGAAATTCTGATCAAAACAATACCATTCCCAGCAATTTGTGTTTAAAATTGTTGAAGTACTTCTAATTTGTATACTGTGGCTAAAATAACATTAAATTAAGAGAAGTTTTACTTCAAACTGGGGGTGGGGGAGGGGAATCAAACCTCATTAGCTTAAATTCAACACCATTTCGTGATTGTAACATTTTGAATCATGGCATCTATGGTTATATACAACTTACATTTTATGTACAAGAAATCATTTGCCTGTAAATTATAAGTAAATATTGACTAAATAATTAAAGCAACACATCCACGTTTGAACTTTTAAAAAAAAAAATTTAATTGAGTTATGAGCACATTTCCCATACAAACATATGATCAATTAGCTGTATATGAGCATATAAACACAATCCCGAACAAAATGATGCCCAAATTATAATGTGTGACTAACACTTTATAAAACAAGCGTGTAACTCACCCGAGTCAAAAAAATTTGTCAAAATGACTTTCAAGGCAGGTAAAGTACACTACGCACTAAAACGTGAAGTTTTTTAATACGACTCACATAATTCAATTTGAAGCCAAGTTGGAATCCTCGGCAATTAAAAAATAATTTATAAAGCGTTTGTCACGCTTTATAATTTGGACATCTTTTTTTATAATTCTAAAGCGTTCTGGATAGTGTTTGTTAGCACATGTACAGCTCACTGACCATATATTTATGTATGTGAAATGTGCTCACAACTCAATTGAAACCTTTTTAAAAAAGTTTAAACGTGGATGTGTTGCTTTAATCCTTCATGTGCTATTAATCAACATTTAATCAGGAGATGCAAGTTTCCTATCCTTCTATGTATATAAAGTCCTTTCAGAGTGAAGCGATCGCATGGCCCTCTATAGCATAAGACTAAAACTATCAATTAATCACTCGATCATATAACACTGCATCATTATTTTGATTTGTGCTCTAACTGGTATAACAACGAATAGATCTACTGTAATCTGTCATGTACATCATGTACTATTTCCATGTCTTTAACTGCATTGTTTTGATCTAAGCAGAGTTTTTTTCCTGGAAATTGGGAAGAGGCCTTAACTTCAAGCCTTCGTAGGAAGGCGAAATGGAACATAATGCCCAACACTGTAAAGATCATGTTTTAACCCATCGTCGGATACCCCCCGGGTGTCAATTCCGATACTCTCCAGAGTATCGTTATGGATTAACTGTGGGTATACCACGATGGTTTTTACCATTAGCTACCATATATCATAATAATACTTCATATTTAGTATTTTTATTCCCTAATGTTAGAAAAGTTTCTGTATTTTTTCTCCTCCATTTTTGGGCTTCAAATAGACAATATCAAGGGGGGGTAAACGTGATTTTATAATTGGGTAGTAACTGAATTTTGTTTTCTGTTTAAATGTGTGGAAAAGCACTGCTAATATATTGGGGTGATACTCTTGTTACGTATGGTATAACATTCCAGTGTTTGCAGATCTGTAACCACCTGTTGTTATTTTTAATTCAGGTATATTTCAAGATACCAACATACCAATGGTGGTTGACAAGCCTAAAGGGGGCGTGTCTTTCTCATTGTGATTCCATGGAAACATCATCCCAGATTGGTTCCCTGTCATCAGCTGTAACAAACAGTGAACCAGGTACCAGCCTGACAGTCAAGGTGCATATTAAATAGAGTCACACATTATTGAATGGTTGTGGATTAATTACCTGAAATAAGAGATAAACATATTGGAAATGTTTAGGGTATTGTCATGGTAAAATATCACATGACTTTTAGTCAATCTCCTGTCATCAAGGACTTGCATGTGATCATTTAACCTACTCGCTCTTTTCTGTGATCCTGGGCGGTTAACCAGCACTAGAGCACAAGGGTCTGTCTTTGCAAGTAACTGATATAACTTTCCCACTTGAGTCAGTGATTAGAGACGAATGACAATGAGACACATTCATCATATGCCATTTGTCATGGAGACTGTGGCTGGGTAGGGATTCGAACTCACAACCCAAAGATTGATAGTTGGATCTGGATTATTGACTGAGCTAACTGGACCCGGTCAAATAGCATATGAATGTTAATTAAATAGCTTAGTAGTTGGATACATACTAAATGTAAGTAAGCATTACATGTATATATATATATATAAATTGTCCTTACCATCTAGACATGTGTTAAATACTAGTATAAGCTGTAGCTATTAAGATGGTAGATTCTATAGTCCTGTTTCCTGGTTGGCATAGTAACTAGACACACTTGCCATTGTGTGGAAGTTATGCAGTGAATAGTGTTGCCTGCTTACTCCATAGGTTGCCTTGTCGATCCCGATGGTTCAACCAGTTAACCTCTCAAAAAACTAACACTTGGTACTGGCGCTACCCAGGAGATGGACTTACTTTGAAATCAAGCTGAATTGAATGATTATAAACAAAAGTTGGCATACTCTGGTTTTTAGACTTATGTCTGGTTGTTCACAAAGTTATATACTTAGCGCCGTTAAAAACACAAGTATGGGTGTTGTGTCACATATAGACATGGCATGAATGATAAACCAAGTCGTTACTTTCTTATCGTGTTTACATTTTTATCGCTTTTAAACATAAATTTAACTCAAATTATTTTGTAATATACATAAAAGCAACAACAATGATAGCAGATATGGGATAAAAAAATACATTAAATATTAAAAAACTTGTGTTTTTAAACACATTATGTATATTTCCATGCATGTACTTAAATGCATTTTTTGTTCCAAAGCTTGATTATTTGATTATTTTTTTTTACAAAAAGCATTCCTAGCATGATATACAATGGTTTGGTGATGTTTCTTAAGGAAAAAGTGTTATTCTTACGACAATAAAAACCCTGGACCGAGTCTCATTTTGGAAGCTCTGATTCCTACCCTTACTATTTCGATGAGTTTTAAAGCCGTTTTTCTGTTCTATTTGATTTTGGCTAGATGTAAATGACTTTGTATTATTCTATACATATTCTGTTTTTCAACTTTGTGTACTTTTTTTTAAGAAGAGTTTCACCAATCTGTATTTCAGCGTGAGGCAGACGACGACCCTGCAGCAGTGTTCAAGGACAAGGGAGGCAACTCAAAGGTGATAGAAACTGATTCAAATTACATAGAATTTGAATTCCTGCAGACGAAGGAGTCTACTGCTGCGGAGCTTGAAACCAGATGCAAAAGTGAACCACCAGATTCTGACACAGAAGAGGTTTTGGAAAAAATATTCGACGCTGCTGCAAGTGGCAATTCAAAGGAAATCAGTAAGCTTATATTCACCGACTACTGCGAGGATTCAGATGAACGATTAGACTTGAGGAGAAAACAGACTGTGACAGAAGTTCCTCCCAAACCAATTTATTGTGGCTCTTATGTTGTTAAAGGCTTAAAAAGGAAAATTGAAAATGGTGATTTAAATGGAGTACCTTCTAAAGCTCAAGCGCAAAATTCACAAAGACTCGTAAATTTTACAAATATAAAAAATCTAACTGGTGTTCCGATAGCAGATACCGGATCAATACAGTCAGCGCCATCACCGGATGCTACAGTACCTCAGAAAAAAAATTTAATTGACTATTCTGTGTTGACAAGAGCTCTCACTCAGACGTTGGAAAGCAAACTTTCCGGGAAAGAAAATGATGTGAAAATTGTGATCTTTTGCAACAACAAACCAATACAATCATTCTCAGTTCGGGGCAACACAAACGGAGAAAGATCTCTGACAGAAAACGAGAATGAAAATTACAGCACACCCATCCCGAATAGATTGCAGATAAATGAAAAACTAAGATGTAAGTTGAAATCTGCCACTAATGCTGATAAAGCAGAAAACGAAGAAGGCATTGTTGCAGTAGCCAGTGACAATCAAAAGGTAAATGTTGATGATAATGATAGTGATAACACAAATGGACTGGTGATTGATGAATCAGCTGATGTCGATGTTAAACAGGATTCACCACAAGATGACACTAATGTGATAAATGAATCTTTGAATGCGGAGACTGAAAACATTAAATGTGATCTTTGTGGACGAGGATTCAGATTACGCCGATACTTGAATCGGCACATGGTCAGAGTTCATCGTAAACTGAGATCACCCGTTATTGAAGACAATACAGGAAGTGCTTTAAGTGCAGAAACACATGAGCCTAATAACAATGATATTAGTGTAGATGATAACTCTATTCATACTCCTGAAGAATTGGATGCCACTGCTGCAGAGGAACCTGTATCAGAATCTGAGGAAGAGTTGGGTTATAGATACATCCAATCATTATTTCAGAAGGAGAAACTTAAAGAAATCTTTGATTCATCTTCAGACAATTCCCCAGAAGTATTTCCTGGCATTCGTGCAAGGGAATTGGAAAAATTAGAAGCAGGCGCTGGAAAAATAGAGCCTGTGTTTGTTTGCGAACATTGCGGAAAATTTTACAGAGCTCGGAAGACGTTGCGTGAACATTTTCAAAGGGAACACCAGACTGACGAGGACGCTGAGCCCCTTTACATTTATATAGCAGGGGACAAATACCAGTGTTCGATCTGTTTTAATAATTTCCACTCAGCAGGTGACCTTCTCGCTCACTCCAAAACACACACTGGTGAGCTGAGGAGTTCGTGCAAGATTTGTGGTAAGGTTTATTCGTCGGTGCATGTGTTACGTCGGCATATAGACAACATTCACTCTGAGGTGAGACCTCGTCCATTCCAATGTGAGCTGTGTGACTACGCAGCATCTAATAAGTGGCATCTTAAAGAGCATTACAGACGTCATACTGGTGAGTGACATTGAGATCAGTGAATCATTTCACAGACCTTTGTAAGCCTGAGATCTTTGTACGACAATATGGAGACATGTTTCAAATTACAAATGAAAATTCATTGCATTTTATTTAAAGGAATATTATATATTCACGGCTTACAAAAGTTCCTACATACGGTCATATTAATAAAACACTTAATCGAATATCTTTATTTAACTTATATGCAGGATGTTTTAACTTGTGAATGATTAAATGCCTTGTCGCACTGCTTTTGTGGCAGATCACCCTTTGTCTGCCTGCTGTCCAGGGTTCGACATTAACCCACGTCTGACCGACAAAGTCTAGTATATACTTGGTCCAGTCATGTTCTACTGGAATGTAGGTAGCCCGACTGGTCATGTTAAATTAAAATTAAGAAATCAGTTAAAAAGCACCAAAACCCAGCTGATAATGTTTATCATTGAATCAATTAAAATGCATCTGTCGCCGAGCATGTAATATCATTGATTATCGATAATATGTAGCATTACGGCGAATGCGAAAACATATAACATAGAATTACTAAGTGGCCAAAACTAAGCGGCGTAACTCTAACCTGTTCAAATGACGCAATATATTAAGAGGCGCATCTCTTCTCGCAGGGCACTCGTTCGGCCGATTTTGGGGCCGAATATCGGCCCCATTCCCCTCCTAAAATAATGTTTTTTTCCCCTTTCTAAGAAAAAAAATCCCCTCGGAAACAAAAATAAAATCGGAAGAAAAATCACGAAATTACTTGTCGGCCGGACATAAGAACGAATAGTTTTGAGTACAAATCCAATAAAACATTCACGAGTCTTCTCCCTTGATGGACTGTCCAATGAATTTTCTCGTAACAAGTAGTTATGGATTCATTCGGATTTTTCGGATATTGCCCTTAGCAGGTGAAAAATATCACATAATCAAATACATTACTGGCGAAAAATAACATCGAAAACAGCAGATAATTGTAAAAAAATAGACATCTTATTCAAACAGAAAAGTTTGCAAGCAAAACAAAATTTAGAAAACCCAGGGATCCATCCCACCACAAGCTCATTAGAGCCTCAAAAATCATTTTCCGATTCCCAAAAACGTAAAGCCTCGCGGTCTGAAGCTGTGTCCAGTTCTGATGGCGAATCGGACATTGTTCATGTTGATAAGAAACGTCATGTATTAGTTCCTGATAATAGGTTGTGTGACACAACTAGATCTGAACTCTCTTTCAAGTGGTTGTATTATAGTGCCTCTATTACTGCTGCAAATATTGTGAATTTCTTTACAGTAGTACTATTACTGATGAGACAATTGGCCATTTTACTCCAAAGGCTAGAAAAATTGACATATAAGGATGTGTCACTGAGATGTTTTAATTCATGAAAGAAAAAAAAAAATATAGTAGAACAACTTGCATAATCATTTGTTGTATTTGTCAGAAAATTATTATGTAGCTACATCTGTTGGAAATGATTGAAAACAGTATTAATAAGTGTGAAAAGTAGTAATATTTAAATGGCTAAAAATTCCCCTATTAGTCTTAAAACGACGAAAAATTCCCCTTCGAGAAGGTATGGGTACCTGTCCCCAAAAGTTGTCTAGTGCCCTGCTTCTCGGTACGATCGGCTTCAGTTATTTCCATTCTATATTTTAGAAGACCAATTTATGATTTATTGATATTAACGAAGAACAACACCTTTGGACATGTCTCTATTCAATATTGTCTTCACCGGGGGAAATGATCGGGATGATAACGGCAAAAAATACAAAAGGCAGAAATGAAAACTTGTGAGATAACTCTGATTGTGACCAACTTTCAGAACTATGTCCGGGATCATAGTTACAATATTGGTCTGGTCTAGCTGAAGTTTGGTCAGGTCTAGTAGTTTTACTGAGTTACTAGCCCGGTGGTCTAGTGGAAAAAAAAGTTAATGTCAAACCCTGCCGTCCACTTCAACTATATGAGTATATAATACTTTTTGATACGACTCTCTTATTGAAATTATTAGATTTAGAATTCAAATGTTTTCAGGTAAGAACTTCTAAGTGTGCATGTGTGAGATAATGTTATTATACAGCATTCACAATAATAGGTATATCGCAGTGTTAGGTAGATCTATATAGGATACAGAATACGGAATAGTTTATTTCGGATTTAAGCATATTACACAGCTTATCATCACAAGGGACACTAAGTTTCTGTACTAAAACTATTATGAACTAAGTTCAGTATATGAAATTAGAAGGAGGCAACTACTGTTGTCATCATGTATCTCTCTCAAATATCAATAACTTGCTGCATTTTTATATTTTGATAGGACATTCCTGAAATCACGTGTAGACAATGTGTACAAATAAAGTTACTTGTATCTTGTATGTTGTATAAAAACGCACTACGACCAAGTAAGTTTTCACTACTGCGATCATGCAACACTAATGTTTGTTTACATATTTTCTACAGCGTCTGGTTGATAGCGAATTCCCAATTAAATTATTACTTATTCGACTATACATAAAATAATCAACCTCCTTCGCCTGCTACACTATGGTGAACTGATAATGTTTATCATTGAATCACTTAAAATGCACCTGCCTACGAGCATGTAATATCATTAACTATCGATAATTTGTAGCATTACGGGAAACGCGAAAACACATAACGTAGAATTACTAAGCGGCCCAAACTAAGCGGCATAAGTCTAACCTGTTCTAATGACGCAATATATTAAGCGGCATTACTCTTCCGGGTATGATCGGCTTCAGTTATTTCCATTCTATATTTTACGACATTAGAAGACCGATTTATGATTTATTGATATTAACCACGAACAACACCATTCGACATGTCTCTTTTCAATTTTGGCTTCACCAGGGAAAAAGATTGGAATGATAACGACAAAAAAACAAAAGGCAGAACTGAAACAAAGAAAACTTATGAGAAAACTCTGATTGTGACCAACTTTCAATACTATGTCCTGAGTTATAGTTAAATATATTGGTAATATCTAGTTGAAGTTTGGTCAGGTCTAGTAGTTTTACTGAGTTACTACAGTGGTCTAGTGGAAAACAAAGTTAATGTCAAACCCTGCTGTCTGGTGTTAACTTGTTAATGAATGCATAAAAATTAATTTAAATATATATATATGTCAAACCAGTCAAAATCAGCATTCATTATATCAAGAAAAAAACAACATTTTTGCTTTTTGTGCAAAGTTCTCACATAAATGTGTTGGTGCAATTTTCCCACTCCAATTTAAACACAATTTTTTTTCAAATTTGAAACTTCAATTATTTTGTAATTGATCTACCCCCTATGCATGTAAATGATAATAAGATGCTTTTAAAAATGATTCTGCCTTTAAAACCAAATAATTGGGATTACTGCCACAGCAATATCAAGTATTATGTAATATTTACTATTTGATTTTCCGCGATTCCTGGTTTCAGCCAGACGTCCTGGGTTCTAATCCCGGTGCCGGAATTTTTGTGTGGAAGAGCCTCATACCTAAGACCGGAGGTTTGTGTGTTAGATCCCTCTGCCACAGCTATTTGTGGTGTCCTTGGGCAAGACATGTTGTAGGCATATGCTAAGTACTAGTTTTACCCGGGAACATTTTAAGCGTGATTTGCCGAAGTCACGATTGATGTTGTTATATGATGTTTAGCTTCGCTTTCAACAATTTTTCAGTTATATTGCAACAGACTTCAGTATTCTAAGCACTGCCACACTGGTGTATCATGTGGCAGACACATAGTATGATACCTTACCAAGTCACATTATACTGATACTGGGCAGAGCAGTCCTAGAACTATCCTCTAAAAGCTGAGTGCCAAGCGAAGAAGCTTTTAGTACCATTTTTCAAGTCTTTGATATGACCCGGTGTGGTATTGAACCCAAAACCTTCCGCATACTAGGCGGAATGATTTACCCACAGACCACCACTGCAGTGTACAATCGAAGTAAAAAAAAAAGTTTGTTTTGTAGGAGAGCAGCCTTACACATGTCCAATATGTCAGAAATCATTCAGCCATCAGGGGACCATGAACAGACACTGTAAAACTATACACAAGTTTGATGCAGCAGCCAGTAGTAAGTGTCTGTCTGTTTGTCTGTCTGTCTGTCTCTCTCTCTCTCTCTCTCTCCTTTCTCCTCTCTCTCTCTCTCTCTCTCTCTCTCTCTCTCTCTCTCTCTCTCTCTGTATTCAAGCTCGGCTTTATGTAAGAAAGTCTGCCAATTATTTGCAGAGAACGATGCATCTTCTGCTGAGATTCATTCTGTGATCTTCCTCTACCAATAAATATGGATTATGTATGCCGTGTATGACCTGTCGTGTGATCTTCCTCTACCAATAAATATGGATTATGTATGCCGTGTATGATATGGCATATGTTGAATATTACATTGAATGCTTTTTCACCCTTTTTGTTCATTTTGAAGAAAAAAAACAAAGAGATCTTCAGACTTGTTGTGACCCTGGTGTCGTTATAGTTGTCCGCCAGTTAAAGTTTTATGTTTAGCTCAGCTTTTTCTGTTTTTGAACAAACTGCTTATGTTATGGTGACATTAACACATTCATATTATGTTATAGAACCAGTGTTTATATTCCTAACTTACCTTAATCATTATGTTTCAAAAAATTACATCACTGTCTAAATTGACCTACTTAATAGATAGATCTGCATGTGGTGCTCTTGTTTTTAGCTCGACTATTTGGAAAATAAAAAGAGCTATCTACTCACCCAGGCATCAGCGCTGGCATCACTCCTTGGTTAAAGTTTTGCATGCAAGTCCCTATCTCAGTAACCACTGCATGTATTGACAGTCACCAACTTTAATACAATAACTAAGTTAGATTACTCTTGTATGAATATAATACAATTCATTTCCTTTGTTTGACTTAAAAAATCTGTTAAAGTTTTGCGTGCAGGTATCATCAAGTCCATACCTCACCAACCACTGAATGTATTTGATTAAAACTTTACACAAAGACTTCCCAGTCATCAACCCTACTACCATAACTAAGTTAGATAACTCTTGCTTGAATATAATGCAAATTACTGCCCTTGTTTGACTTAGAAATTCTGGTTAAAGTTTTACGTGCAAGTACCACCATTCATTAACCACCACTCAATGTATTTGATTGAAACTTTACACAAGCCTTCCCAGTCATCAACCCTACTACAAGAGAATGAGCGAAAGTGACCTTTAAGACAGGTTGTTGCTTAATACAGAATGTGTTGAAAATGGATTTAAATTTCATTTGAAAACAAACTACCATAAAAACCTTCTTTAAATTGATATTTTTTATTTTAACAGAATTATATGCCAAAAACGCTTTGTCATCCATTTCAACAAGCGAGTCGCTGACAGCGGACCAAGACATTAGTTCAGAAGAATTAGAAACTATCCGTGATATTGTGTCCCCAGCACACACAGAGGGCACTGGAGGCGTTTCTTCCAAAGAAGTGTCAGCAGGCTTGATTCCAGTTAACCATCAACCAAGCGCTGTGATTGTAAAAAACGAGCCAGAGGACATGGAGATAGAGGTCGAGTAACTACTGATGAGGCAACTAAATATTGTGGTGAGTATAGCTTGGGTCATCATTCAACTTTGATCTTTAGTTTATACCAATTGTTTCAGCTCGATTGCGAAGAAAGCTTATATGAACTGCTCTCGAGTCTGCTGGCTGGGTAGAACCAGTAGTGAGTACTGAGTGTTTATATTTGGATAGACATTGGGTTGATCTGGGGATCAAACCGCCAACCTCTGGTGTGAGCGGCCAAAACTATATCCACTACACCAACGCACAGCTTTGATATTTGTTTTTAAGGTTCATTAACAACTGAAGTCGAGGGTTTGAGCTTAAACTTTGTCAAAAAACTATATGTGAGAAAGTTTGCCATTTAGTTGTGGAAAGTTGGTGGTTTTATTCAGATTTAATCTGAAATTTTTCACTACCAATAACACTGGATGCCATATGTATACATTTCATTTTGATATAAATTTCCAACAAAAAATGTGTTATATTCATCAAAAACTTAAAAAGAAGGATTATAAACTTGCACCTCCTAACTAGTTGTTAGTAAAATAGCATGAAAAGGATTAATTGTTTGGCAAATTAATCATTTAAAATTCTCTGGAAGCTGGAAAATGTCTCTATGCATTCTGGTTCAATGATTTCTGGCTGAATTATGGCCCTTTGTAATTTTAGAATTTGGAATAGTTCCCCAGGGCTTTCATTAAATTTTGAAGTAGGAGGGTGAATGGAAAAAGAAGAAGTGGGGTCTGGGGGTCCTCCTCAAAAAACAGAAGAATAGGGTGTTCAAGTAAGAATAACCAGGGGAAATCCCCAGCTTCTTATAACAGCCCTGGTTCCCCCACTTCTTCTCTGGAACCGTCAATTGATGGTTGGTTGAATATTTAGTATCATTTTTATGCCATCGAGGGTTAACAGACGATCAGTTAACCTAACCACTGTTTCCAGGGATTACCAAGTACTCAAGCACACCCCATCTCCGCAAGTAACTGATAACTTTCCCACTTGAATCAGTGGTGAGAGACGAATGATTAGTGGACACAATGTCGTATATCAATCATCACGGAGACTGTTGCCGGACGGGGGATTCGAACTCACGACCCCTGGATTGATAGTCAGAAGCGTAACCGACTGAGCTAATCGGGCCTGGCCCGTCAATTGAAATTCACATAAATTTGCTGGTAAAGATCAGTCTGAAGCGTTGTTTTGAAGATTATGCAAAAAGTATTTCTTCCTTTTACCTTTTCCTTTTTGAGGGGGGTTGATGGGATTATTTTTTTAAAACTTTCTTACCTAAGAGAAAAAAACAACTGTATATGAAGTATTATTGTAATGTCTGATAATTATTGGTTTGAGCATGATCTTTAAAACAGTGTTATTACCCTTTTTTTTCCTGTTTGCTAAAGCCTTAAATCCAAATTTCTCTGCAACTGCGCTGTTTTTTCCCCAATCTCAAAGGCTTGGGCCTCTTATCAATTTTAAGAAAAAGGATCTGCTAGTAACTTTGATAACAAATTTCAAGCTATGTGAAGGTTTAATTTGTATAAATGAAAACATATTTTGGTACATTTATTATTCTGTTTTATATTTTCAGTGGAATATAAAATTAGACGAACTCGGTAATATGGTACACTGCACATGATTGAATGCCAATACAGTGTTGTGACTAATGTCGTGCAGTTCTCTATGCATTCTGGATGATATATTTACATAAAAGTTGACCTCCGTCGAAAATTATGGACAAATTTTGAATCGGTGCATCTACTGTTAATTTCCATATTGGTGATGCCCAAACTGTGTATGATTTTAGCAGTATTTCAGGATGCTTATGTGACACCAGAAAGTTTTCTTTTTTTTTTCTTACTGGCATATAGTGGACAGCTTTCTTGTGTCAGAAATTGAAGTGTTGTCCTTTTGAAGGAAACATCTAATTTACAGAAATTGAAGTGTTATTTTCCAGACAAATAGTGGGATAAAAATGCTGCATCAGAAGTTGAATAGTCGTTTAACTGATAGTGTAGATAACTAAGGTATACTAGAAATTGAAGCTTTTCATTCCTTGTATAGTGAACAATTAATATACACTGAAAATTGAGGTGTTTTTTTCCTTGTATAGTGGAAATCCTTACATCAGAAATTGAAGTGTCATTTTCCTCGTAAAGTGAACCGTTCTTGTACACAGATAATTGAAGTGTCATTTCCTTGCAAAGTAGACAATTGTTATACACGGGAAATTGAAGCGTCATTTTCCTTGTAAAGTAGACAATTATTGTACACCAGAAGTTGAAGTGACATTTTCCTTGTATTAACTAAGAGTCACAAGGAATTAGCTTGCCATTTTCCTGGCAAAGTTGACGTATATTATATTAGAAATTGCCTAACACAGGAAATTGAAGCATTATTTCTGCGTATTGAAGTACTTCAGTGAGGTTCAGATAGTGTTTATAAAACCTTGGTTTCAAAATAACATTGGAATCAGGGAGGGGTTCAACTTCGTGTATTGCTGTTATAGTGGAGTAAATATTTACAGTGTGTTGCTAGATACAGAAAAAAATCATATCTTACATTCCGTTAAGGATTGTGTAGTGGCAGGACGCTAAATTATTTGTGATAAGTATTAAATCGCAAGAGTGACATTGCAATACCTGTGAGTTTTTGCAGCAGGGAGGGACTAGAGATAGCCATACGTTCATACTGTAGTTAAGATTGATAAATCTTCGCACAAGATATAGTTTTGTTTGTTTTAAGCATTCCATACTTTCGTTTTTAGTGTGTAAAAAATTTATTTTCACTAGTCTGTGTACTGTAATATTTTTTTTTATTACAATTTTGTACATTTATATATGCGTGTGTGCATGTGTGAAAGTTAATCTGATGTCCTACTTGAAAATTGTTATACGGTGCTTTGTTTGAATGATTTGTTGTTTTTTTTCTGCAGAGTTAAATTATAACAAACTGTATTTTTTTTTACCGAAGAAATTTTGTTTTAAAAATAATTCTGATTTGAAAGCTGAAATTGTATTTGACTCTGATAATTGAGGTCATTGAAATGTCTGATTCTAAGATAAGTAGCCTGGTTGCCCAGGTGTCACAGGAACTCGATTTAGAAATTCCTGAGTTAGATAAAGTATCTATCATGAAAGAGGTGAAACACCTGGTTGAGTCAAAGTTACGCGTTCCAGAATTGCTAGACTCTGGAGATGAAAGTTCTGAGTTGTTTGGTGAAAAGCCAACTGGTGAAAGTGAAAAGGATATTGTGTTGATGTCTGTGAACTCTGCACAGATAACGGAAACTGGTCAGGACAGTATTACAGAAAGTGGTGTTTCAAACGTGGAAGGAAGTAGTATTAGTGTAGTAAACCCCCAGTCAACCATTGTTCTTGTAAAAGACATGGCAACAAAATTGACGTCTGCTACTGTTAAGAAAAGGTGTACAATTAAGAAAAAGGAAAACTGTGTAGGTAAAATTCCAACATTAAATACCTGTGGAGATAGAAAGAGAAAACGCGAGTCTGGTATTCAAAAAAAGCAGTCGGGTAGTGGTATATCAAAAAGCATGCAAGATGGATTAGGTGGATGTAGTAAGGCGTTTGCGGTGGGGGAAATAGATGGCCATAAGACAGAACAGTGTTTGGAAGATAGTGACATATCTAATACAACGGACAACTTATTAAAGCAAAAGTTTGAAGCTCAGTCTGGTCTGACAATTACGCCTGTGAAAGTAAAGTTGAAAGATTGTTTAGATTCAGGTCAACAAGGTGGAATGGTTCAAGGAATGCAGCAGAGCATAAATAAGGGATTAGATAAACAGAATTTTATTGACAGAAGCAAAATAATAATTGTAAATGATAATAGAACAGGTCGAAAAAGAACGTACAATGCTGAAAAGATGACTGGTGGAGTTGGAGTGAAAAGAAGAAAACAGATGGTTTGTGAGGTATCAGAGAAAAACAAAGGTGAAAGACCCGGTAAAGAATATAAGAATGCAAGCATTAAAAAACAGTCGGGGTATACATGTAGGACAGTGATGAAAACATCGAAAAATGCATCGAATTGGATGAATATGGGAGTTAACTTTACTGATGTGTTGAAGCTAAAGTCTATATATGAAAGAAGTTGCAGTCGAACTTTGAAAAATTCTCGCTTGCTGTGGAAAAGGAAACAGTTCACATTTAAACGAAAAAAACGCACCAAGCTTAAAACTTGTGTTGAAAATAAAGCAAATAAAAAAGTAGATCATGCAGAAGTTATTGTTCAAGATTCTTCGAATAGTCAATTATTTTACAAGCAAATGAACTTTTGTAGAATGCCATTAAATAAATTTGCTGGAGACATCTTGAATCCAGAAACATTGCTCTATGATAACAGAGATTTTAAAGAAAGGTTTAAGTGTGATTCTGTTAACGATTCTACACAGTTTAATCCTGAAATAGTTGAAATTGAAAGAGATGAAGAAAGTGAAGAACACTATATTGACCCAAAAACTGGTTGTATTGTATTTGATCAGAAAGATAACCATGAATCTAGTCTTAATCCAGTAACCGGGGAAATCGAATACACATGTAGGGAGAATGAGAAGGATGATCTGCGTGGTGATTTGGAAGAAAATCAAGAGAATACATTTCAAGCAAAGTATGAAAATTTCGATAATAATGATATGGTGATGGAAGACTCCAAGTTTAACAAAGACTTACCTTTAGAAACTTTGAACACCAACAGTGTTAAAGATGGGAAGACAGGCAGCATGAATGCACAGTGGAATTGGAAAGAAATGGAAACTGATGTATTGTTTATTAAAGAAGAATTTGTTGACAATAATGATATTGTCAATTGGAAAATAAAAAATGAAAAAAGTATTGTTGCAGAAGCTACTGAAATTGATGTAACTTCACAAGAAGTTGGTAATTTCAACACAGAGAAATCTGATTTTAACAAGACTAAACAGGTATTTGGAGATGAAGAGAATGACAATTCAACTAAAATCTGTTCAGTTAAAAGTAAAAATAAATCTACACTGGAACAATCAAAACAGGATCATTTAATGGAGACATTAAAGACAAAGAAGGAAAAAATTTACAGAGATATAAAAGAAAATGTGGAGAAAGCAATGAAAAGTGCCGGTAAGTTGAAAAGATGTGAAAAAACTGGAGATGTGTTCGAATATGGTACTGGTGAACTGCATGCAAGAGATTACAACCGAATGAAGCGCCGCATACTCTATAACATGGATAAGAGCATGAAGAAGGTATTGGCAGATGTAGATGAACTTCAGAAGTTCTTGCATGGAACTGATATAAGTATTTCTGCAATCAAACAAGGAATTCATTTAGTCTGTGAAAAGGTGATGAAAAATTTAAGAGACATATTGTTCAGTAAGAAAAAAGCAAATAGCCGGCCATATTCTCTCGGTGTTACAAATAAATTAAGGGAAAGCAATAAAGAAATGGTTGAGGAATGCATTGAAATTATATCAGAGGAAGAAGAAAATGTTGAACAACAGAGGATAGATAGCAAAAAAGCTGAAATGGAAAAGAAAAGGAAAAAGGATGAGAAATATTTTTTGCTTACTGAAAAGGAGATGCAAAGACTGAGAAAAATTAATCAACTAGAACAACAAATTTCAAGAAACCCTGTGGAAAGTGAAGTTGAAAGCTCAAACAAACTAAATATAACTGATTATAATACAGGAGTAGATGAGCCTAAAGGAAATGTCAAAGCTCAAGGAGGAAGTAGTAGAACTCAAGGAGGTTATGTCGCAGTTCAAAGAGGAAATAGCAACATCCAAAGAGGAAATAGCAGAAATCAAGGAGGATACAGCAACACTCAAAGAGGAAATAACAAATTTCCAAGAGGATATAGCAATGCTCAAAGAGGAAATAACAAATTTCCAAGAGGATATAGCAATGCTCAAAGAGGAAATAACAAATTTCCAAGAGGATATAGCAATGCTCAAAGAGGAAATAACAAATTTCAAAGTGTATTTAACAAAACTCAAAGTGGATATAGCAACACTCAAAGTGGATATAGCAAAGACCAGAATGTCTTAACTGATTACAGTACAGGAATGAAAGAAGCTGGAGGAGATAATGTAGTTCAAAATTTCTTGAGACGTGCAAGACAAGAAGCAAAGCTTAAAAAGGAAAGAGAATGCAGTATGGACAAAAACACAATATATAATAGAAATACACAAACAATTCAACATGTGTCGGATACTACAAGGGGTGCAAATGATAAAGACTCCACCTATGAGCTACCTGCTAACTTTCATATCAAGACAGAGCCTGGGCTTAGTAAAAATGTTACAAAATACACATCACTGAATGTCAAATTACCAAGTCAACAGAATCTCCATCCATACACTGAGCCGCAGTTGTTCCCTAGTCCAAGATCACATAATGTTGCACATTTAAATGCAGAAAGTGAAACGAAACAAGGTGATGTTCAAATACCCTCTGATCAGCTTGTAGGTATTCTTGCTAGACAGCTGAGGCTGCAAATAGAGGCAGTTAATAAATTAGCCGAAAACCTCCCCAAAAACTCGGATGGCAGTATCCGGGCAGAAATGCATGGTATCTTAAACCTTCCATTTCCTAACATGCTTCCAGCAAACCCTTCTAAACCATGTGGTCCAAAAACAGATAATGTTGCACACATGGAGAATGAACAGTTATCTGTAGTTACCCCTCAAGGGACATTGGTTATTCCCAGGCAAGCTTTGCTGCCAGCTCATTCACAAACAAGTCTTCCACAACAATTGTTTATACAACCTATAATGCCACAATTTGAAAGCGCACAGTCATATGAGATCTTACCATTTCCTGTAGTATATTCTTCACCAATGGTTGGTGAAAAGCAATCACTGTTAAATGGACAATCACCCCCTCAATCAGTTGGACAGACACAGTTTTTAAGTGCACAGTCCTCAACTGTTTCTAAACCAGAATTGATTAAAGGACCTCCAACTCTTGTTAAGCTTGAGCAAATTGTGCCTGCTGCATCTGATAATGTCAGTACCTCTACAACACAATCTCAAGGGACCCAGAATAATTCCTTTATTCAGGCTTCTGATACAACTATTGCATCATCTAACTTATTGGATAGTGATGCTGCAGCTTCGTCTACTGGGCCAACATGTTTAAATGTTGGGTCAGCACCATTAAAGCCATTGACCATGGAGCCGAAGATTGTGAATTGTTTCTCACTGCAAGGAGTTAAAGATGAAAAAGGTGACTCAGATGCAAATGGAGGGAAGAAATTTGTCTCTGATGCCAGTATTTCTGTTTGTGAGCGGAAAACAAAACTAGATGAAGTTCTTGAAACATTGAAATTAGAAAAAGATCAAAAAGCGGCCTTGAAAAAGACATTAATGAAGCATATAGAAAAAGAAACAAGCAATGTTCTGCAAGCTATTGATGAATCAGATGTTGCAAAGATAAAAACTGGTACTGTCGATGAGGACAACTATAGAGTTTCTGATGAACTTGATAAAAGCAAACATGCTGAAACCAATAAATTGGACAATGAAAGCATTGGGAGCTGTAGCAGTGATATTACTATCAAGAACAATGAATTACAAAACAAAGAGCGATGTTTTGATAAAGTTGTTCAAGACTCCCCCTCTTTAGGTCCAACACAGATATCAAGAGTTGAATCACTACCAAATGCAACTTTTGCAGAAAAGGCTTTGATCAACCCTGCTTTAAATGATGCCAGTTCTTTTCTTCTAAATAGTCAAACAAAATCAACCCTGCCAGCAGACACATTAAATACTGTTTTCTTGGAGGCTTTAAATAATGTTGATGTTCGTCTGACGTCAAAGGCAGAGACATTGATAATGTCACACTTGGACAGTCTGAAGTTGTCAAATCCTGATCATGAAAGCCACGGTAAGCCTATGACGGAAGTGAATTCCGTTGTACAAAAGAGAGCCACGATACATGACAAGACAGCATCTTTTACACAGGAAACAAGCATGCAACCAGAACATGAAAACACCACAGTGAAAAGAATAGATTCCCCGGAGATATTTTATGATGAATTTTTTAAAAAAAATTGGAAGTGTAGATTGTGTGGTAGATTGTTTACTAGAAGATATTCTTATGAGCGACATGAAAAAGTTCACTTACAACTGTTAGCTGAGTGTCAAATCTATGCATGTCCCATTTGTAAAAAATCTTTCTTGGAAAAGAGTGATTTTATGAAACATTATAGAGTACACATAATAAAAGCTCTTGGACATTCATATCAATATACCAAGACACCTCTGACTGAGGCAGCTAAAGACAAGGTCTTGGTGCCTACTGTTAATACAGCATTTGGTTGTGGGGCATGTGGTCGTGGGTGTGTTTCACAGAAACATCTTGAATCTCATCTGCGCAGCCATAAAGGTGATCAGGCATACAAATGTCACAAGTGTCACTGTATGTTCAACAAAGAAAGCATGAGGCAACGGCATCTTGAACTGCACAAAATTGGTGAGGATAACAGTCCATATCAGTGTCCAGTGTGCAGCAATTATTTCTGGTTCCGTAATGCTTTTCAAACCCATTTCAAAACGCATCATGGAAACTTGGACAGTGGTGTTGTTTCTTGCTTTGAGGAGACCAGTAATGATGCTACAGCAATAGAAGATGAAGTACCAACAACTGAACAAGATGAAGATGACCAAGTTAGTGATGAGGACAAAAGTCTTGATGATGAAATTGATGTAGATGTAGAAGACACTGCAACTTTGGTAAGTGCTATTGCTGCCATGGAACAAAATAGAAAGGAAATTTTGTCATTGAAAAAAATGCTTGAGCTGGAATTAATGAATAGAGTAGATAAATCAAAGCACCAAAAGGCACCTGTCAAATATCCTGTTATGAAGAACATGCTTGTTGGAAAAACGGGCAAGAGAATTGCGACTTCTGCAAATGACGAGAAATTTGTTTCAATGTCAATAGTGTTGGATACTGTCATTGATAAAGCATTTAAGTCTGGTGTTAAAGCAAAAACAAGTGAAAAGGAAAGTAAATTTGAAGATGAAAATACTGCATTTATCATTGAGGGTAATGAGCTGATTAATGACTTTACAATTGAAGTTAATGTAGAGTCGGATTCAGGTGCAAGTGATAACTTCGAAACACATGATGATGCTGTAGATGTTGTCAGAGATGACATTGAATCAAAAGACAAGACATGCAGTAGATATGGTGAAAAGACAACATTAAGTAATGATAAATTGACACCAGGCATGAAAGAAAGTTTACAGAAGTATTTAGATAGAAAGAAATTAATTTCAGAATCTGAAACCAAAAAAGGAAATGAGCACAGCGTAGTGTCAAGTTATATTAAATGCACAGATGATCTGAGTGCTACAGAATTAAAGGGGAATTTGTTGTCCAAGCCATCAAATAGGGTCTTTAAAGATGAAGTTGAAGATACAGAACATTGTAAACTAGGAGATGGTAGTAGGTATGAAATTATTACTGATCCTGACTATTTGAATCAAGTTCCCACATTTGATGAAATAATAAACAGTATGAGAAAGAATAACATGAGGAGTAGACAAATGGGTAAGGAGAAAGAACAACGGATGTCAACATTATCCCACTGGCAGCATAACGAGTCGTTGCAGCTGAGTTACAGTGCTGTACATGTTTTGAATAACCCGAGTCAGTATAGAGAGTTGACGGATGTTTCTGTTCAACTTTTTAGAATTTTAGAATGAGAAACTTCATTGAGACAAATCTGGACATTTTTGAAATTTAGGTAAATAGGAATATCGGTAAAGTGCTAATTGGACAGAATCCAGAATAACAAATATTTGGAAATCCAGATTTTTAAAATAAATACGGGATTTCAAATCAATTCAGACGCCCTATCAGTCCTGTTATTTGGAAATCTGGACATCTTAAAAATTCTAATATTCCGACAAATAAATCAAATCATTGATTTAAATCGGGCTGCATTTTACAAAATAGAAATTGCCATAAGTCAACTTGTCAATTTCTTTGTGTCTTAAAACTTTGATTGATTTAAAATTATTGCATTTCCAGAAAGATAATATCATTTTCTGTGTGACTAGTTCAACATTTTATGTGAGAAAGTTCGGCAGTTGCTGGTTCTGTTATACTATTGAGACTCTCGGGTCCTCCGTGGTCAAGCAGTCTCAAGACCACTTACCTTTCATTGATATGGTTGTAAGTTCGAGTCCCCGCTCGCTCCAAAAACTTTTTTTAGAAAGTTTTCAGTTACTTGCGGAAGGACGGTGGTTCTACTCAGTCTGGCTCAGTCTGAGGTCTTCCTCCACCAGTAAAACTGGATATGCCATATATAAGCTGAAATTTGTTGAAAATGGCGTTAAACCCCATTAAAAAAAAAAAAAAAAAAAATGAGACTCCTCCGCTAGTAAAACTGGATACCAGGATAATTAAACATACACTCGACTCCAAAAGAAAACGTACACTTTTTATTTCACTTGTATGTCAGAAATTAATAAAGGGAAATAAATTAATTTTAATATATAACGAGATCAATTTATTGTAAATGAAATTTCAAAACATTACTAAAATTCATTCCAAGCGTTTTGTGTTATTTGATCTTAAAAGTGACTATCGTTACTCAATAACTCCTTTTTCAGAGTCAATTTTGTGTGTGGTCGTGGCAGGCTGCTATGCATTGCAGGCATTGTATGGCATGCATTTTCACTCAGCCTCCCCCAGCTGTTAGTTGTTGCTGGTTAACTTGTCTTGTGATTGTTTTTTATACTGAACATGTGACTGTTGTAACCATGAGGGCAACATTTTTTACGTGCAATTCATGATCTGATGATGTGGGGCGAATTGTATGTTTAGCAATATTTGTGCGTTGCATGCATGCATGGACACATATTCCCAATAAAATGTTGGCAATGGATACCCAGTTGATTATTCAGCATAAATGTGATTTTTTTAATGAAATTAGATATGCAATGTATCCGATATTTAGGAAACAAAACTGTAAGGATACTTTTGGAGTTGAATGTAGATACATGTAACTCAAAGTCTGAAATATTAATTGATGTTAAAACTAAGACTTTGCTAAATACAATAATTTTCTGATTTATTGCATTTTTGTGAGTAAAATATTCACAAGATTGATTTGTAGTACAACAGGACTATGTTTGGGATCAGGGTTGCATTTTACAAAAAAAACTTTCGATAAAAATAGGTTGTCAATGTAAAGTAAGTATTGCTTATAACATTTTAAATATTAATCCAGATTAACCAAACCTCGGATTGAATATTTAATAAAACGCTATGTTTCTGAAAATACTATCTGAAATTCATTTGGATGATTATGAAAAATATTATGTAAGTTTCTTACTTTACGTTTATTGCTGATTTTATCATAAGACTTTTTGTGAAATGCAACTCTGAATTTTTTCAGAGTTATACAAAACGTGTATATAGATTTAATACTTAATGTTATATCAACTGGGAAAATTAGATTTTATTGTTAAACGTTAAGCTTATGAATTGTAAAATTGTAAATTCATACATCGTAACATGCTTGGTTTTGTTTTAGGTTATTTTCTATTGGGAACTGATCTGTGTTATGTCATATGTCAAAAAATGAGTCCCTGAAATCTGTTCGGAGTCATTTTTTATGCGACCTTTCATTTCATTTAATGTTAACATGCAACCAACAGTCATTTATATTGAATTTGTATGCAAAATAATTTTTAAAAATTTGCTGATAAAGTCTCACCCATGGGGCCGAAGATGTATGCAGAGAATTCGGTCTTATTTTTTTCTATATTTATCTTTCAGACTTGGGGGGAATATCCTTATTTTACTTACAGTGTCATAAAAGATTTATATTTTCTTCTTTATTTAAGAGTTTTACTGGAATTTTTATCAAATAACTCATATTGTTACCTTTAAAGCTTTTTTTTCTTTTCTTCAAATATTAAATATTTAATTCTCATATAACAAGCATGGATTTATTGCGAGTAATTGTAAATTTTGTATTGATGTTATATTAATTTAATACAAAGGAAATCGACTATTTGACAAAAGAACACACAGCCATTATTAATGGCATGTAGGTATTTCAGTTCATTCGTCTATCTAACATTTCGTGTCTGAATCCTAACTTTACCATTCATGGATTAATTTTAAAATGATATGCCACAAATGAACACCATGACATGAAATCTTGTGTGCATGATCCAGATCTTATCTCGTACTCTTTTGGTTTGATGGAAAAAAAATCCTAGAAAACATTTTAAAAGAATTATTTTCTGATATTTTCGAAAGCACTTATTTTGTATAAACTGCTATTAAATAAATCAGTAAGAGATAGTATCACTTGCAGATTTGACATGACTATATAGTCAAACCTGTATAAGTGAAAGACCTCTATTAAGCAGCCACATTTGTTATTTCCCATTTCTGTGCTTTCAGAACAAATTACCTGCATTAAACAACAAACTGCCTTAAAAGGACAATTGTGCTCCTTCCCATGACTGGCTGCTTAAGACAGGTTTGAATGTATTTTCACCAGATACAGGTTTATTTGATGTGTGAACAGAAGTTACAAGGTGGATTTCTACGTTGCTGTGTGTCCCTTTAATAAATTGTGTATTACTTTGCTTACATTTTTTTTTTAAAAATCACATGTCCTTTAGCCCGTGTGGTTCCGGCTAAGAATAGAATCACTGTCGATCTCTGCAGAGGGGTAGGAATCCTCCAAATGGGCGTCATGTTCATTTATGATTTTTTGTCATGTTCACTATTGTGATTAAATTATCAACCCCTGTGTGGTTCCAGGGAGCCATGAGTGATGACAAGAATAGGATCACTGTGGCTTATGCATGTCGTAAAAAGCGACAAATTGAGTAATACGATAGAATTTGCTGAAACTCTGCAATTCTGCAGGTATCAAGGTTCTAGGTTCATTCTGCATATTCATTTGTTGATGTATTTTTTTAAATTTGTATGATAATTTGTTGTTTTTGTACATGTAGAGTGAACCTGGAATCTTCCTTCCTGTTGGCGTCGAATAACCTATAATGTGTTGGTACGCCATAAAACCCTATTCATTCATTCATTCATTCATTCATTCACATGTCCTTTATGACTTGATCTGTTTACAGTATTATATATTTTCTACATTCATTTTGTCACCCGAGTTTTATGCTGCCTGCAAGTTTCCTGTGTCCTGAAAACTTTTGGAGAAGTATATAGTTGCCGCTTTGTCTGTGCATGCATCCATGTGTGCATCAGTGGTTACCAAAACCTGTGTACGCGCTATTTCTCTACATGGAATTTTATAAATCTTGCTAGGATGCATTACTACTTAGTGGAGATGTGCATATTGTCTCAGTGTTTTGGTTTGATGATTTTTCAGAGCGGGAAGCGTCTGTCAGATATCTCGATGTTTCTGAAGGTGAGGCATAGATTTGTTTTTCCTATGTGGATTTGGTTGGGTGAGAATAGGACAAATGTCCATCCCTGTAGAGGAGGAGAAAGAATCCTAAACACGGATATGATATATGTTTAATATTGGTGTTACATCATCAACCCATGTTGTGATTCCTGAACTGCCAGGATGCTGCACGAGTGACGGAAATAATATGACTACTGACTCGTGCATGTCCTACAAGGCAAACAATTGGTTCCTTGCTTTTTTATAGTTATGCAGTACTGGATTCATTCCACATGTCTGTTCTTTTTGTTTTAATCTGTACATTAGTTGTTGTCATTTTGTACACGGAGAGCGAGTCTGGAATCATCATTCCAATTGCATCGTATTAATTTTTTTGCTGTTGTAATGCCATTAAATTCTATTCAGTTACTCATTTTTTTATCATTCATTAGTCCATTCATTCAATTATTCATTTATTTGTACATTCAGTCATCCATTACTTCAATTTATCATTATTCATTCATTTATTCACTCATTCATTCCTTCAATTATTCATTCATTAATTGACTATTCATTCAACTAGTCATTATTCATTCTTTCATTTATTCAATCATTCTTTCCTTCAATTAAATATATTAATGAAATCATTTAATCAATTGATCAGGAGTGAACAAGTGAGTGACTGACATATGAATGACTGTATGTTTCTGCAACATTGTCAATGTTTAAACAAATTAATATGTACTAACGTGTACCACCCCTGTTTCAATACTAGCATATACTAGTATATGTATATAAGGACCTATCTTGAATTCTCTCTTCATTTGTAAGACTGGTCTGTCAGATGTTAGGTGACTGATAGGAGTAGTGTATGATATGTTTGTGACATGATACTTAAATTTAGCAGTAATTCAATTTCTTAGGTAGAAACTGTTGTGGTACATACATATATATGACTAAAAATACTGTTACAGTAAAGTATAGTACATTACATGACAATATGATAAAGTACAGAACAATATGATACAATACAATATGATACAATACACTATGATATGATAAAGTACAGTACAATACAATATGATAATGTACAGAGCAGTATGGTACAATGCATTATCATGATACTGTGCGGTGCCGTTCGGTACAAAACAATAAATTACAGTACAGTAAAATATCGTACAGTACAGTGCATTACAACACAATATTGTAAACTACATTAGAATACTGTGCTATTCAAAACAACAAATTACAATACAATACAGTCCTGGACAGTAAATTACAGTGTAGTATGATACATCACAAGACCAGACAACAAATTACAACACACTGTAATACAACAATACAATACAGTCCTGGACAATAAATTACAGTGTAGTATGATACATCACACGACCAGACAACAAATTACAACACACTGTAATACAACAATACAATACAGTCCTGGACAATAAATTACAGTGTAGTATGATACATCACAAGACCAGACAACAAATTACAACACACTGTAATACAACAATACAATACAGTCCTGGACAGTAAATTACAGTGTAGTATGATACATCACAAGACCAGACAACAAATTACAACACACTGTAATACAACAATACAATATAGTCCTGGACAATAAATTACAGTGTAGTATGATACATCACAAGACCAGACAACAAATTACAACACACTGTAATACAACAATACAATACATTTACTAATGTTGCTGTTTTTAAACAATATTGACTATTTTCATGATCCACTGGCTGTGCAATCACATACATGACTTTGTAGACAACCTCATTTTTTTATCATTTTTTTTTCTGCATTATAAGCATGACTGTGAACAAAATGTCATGTTGTATATTTACATGATTGCCATGGAGGTATCGGTGTTAGTATTTGTTTGTACATATTAGTTGTTTCTCTATGAATTCTAATTAGTTATTTTTTGCAAATTTTAATTGTAAATAACATTATTCAGAATTTCAACATAAGCTGGACATGTGTAGTTCCATGTGAATTGACCAACACAATTAATGCTCTTTTGGCCTGTGTAGCTTGGTCACTTTATTTGGCCTGTATTGGAGTCACAGGGGTTACTTTGTTTTCCTGTTTTTTGGCCAGGTAGAATACGAGTCAAAGGGATCACTTTGTGTCCTGTTGTTTTGGCCTGCCTTCTATGGGATTCAAAGGGATCACTTTGTCTCCTGTTGTTTTGGCCTGCCTAGTATGGGAGTCAAAGGGGTCACTTTGTCTCCTGTTGTTTTGGCCTGCCTAGTATGCGAGTCAAAGGGGTCACGTTGTCACCTGTTGTATTGGCCTGCCTAGCATGGGAGTCAAAGGGGTCTCTTTGTCTCCTGTTGTTTTTGCCTGCCTAGTATGGGTGCCAAATGGGTTACTTTGTCTCCTGTTGTTTTGGCCTGCCTAGCATGGGAGTCAAAGGGTCTCTTTGTCTCCTGTTGTTTTGGCCTGCCTAGTATGGGCGCCAAATGGGTCACTTTGTCTCCTGTTGTTTTGGCCTGCCTAGTATGGGCGCCAAATGGGTCACTTTGTATCCTATTGTTATGGCCTGCCTAGTATGGGAGTCAAAGGGGTAACTTTGTGTCCTGTTGTTTTGGCCTGCCTAGTATGCGAGTCGAAGGGGTCACTTTGTCTCCTGTTGTTTTGGCCTGCCTTGTATGGGAGTCAAAGAGGTCACTTTGTGTCCTGTTGTTTTGGCCTGCCTAGTATGGGAGTCAAAGGGTTCACTTTGTTCCCTTCTGTAGTTTTGACCTGCTTAGAATTGGAGAAAAAGTGTTCAGTTTGTCGTCTAGGGTTGTCTTGGCCAGCTTCATAAATGTATTATGATCTATGCACGACACCACCTGTACTGGGCAGGTACTTTATCAATATGACACAACTGTAACACTGATGCTATGGTATATGCTTGCTTGTAAATGAATGTTATATTCAATCTTATTTAAACATTCCAAACATAGATTTTTAACGAAAAACCTAACGTTTCTCCACTGATGGTTTAAAGTAGAAAGTTGAAAGTCGACAACTCAACACACCATCAAAGGTTATCTCCTTAGTTAAAAACTATGGTAGTATTATTTCACAGAGGTTTGACTTATTGTAAACACATGTATAAATGAACACCGTTTATACCACTTTGCAGAAAAAATGACCATTAATGGTAGTAGAAAGTAGGTGGAATATATTGAAAGGGGATAGTGAAACAGTGGGAAATGAGTTTGGTTATTTGGGTTTGTACGCTTAAGACCAAACATTTGTTTGTATACTCATCCCAGTTGTTCATGGATAAATCATTCTTGCAAACCAAACATTTCAGTTTTTTACCAGGTACGGAAATTTCATCCACTTCTTCCATGTGCCTTCCTGCCATCCTCATGCTGTAATGTATAAAGAAGTTGTGACGTAAATTACAGCGTATGCCATTTGACTTTTTAAAATCATTTGTTCATACGATCATATAATGATTTAAATTGAAATAGTTATTCAGTGTGTTAGGTATGCAAGAAAATAACCATTCATGGCTTTTTTGGTTCGGATAGAAATTTCTATCCAACGGCAGTCTTGTTCCTGCCGAAATAGTTATACCTAGTGACTGAATTTTCTATCAAAACCTCAAACCCACGAAAGGTTCTTTTATGGCAGAACATTGGCTTTAAAAATAATATGCGAGATATGAAAGGTGTACAATTTTGTCTTACATGAACCTGTATAATTGTTAAATTCAAGAAATCGTCAATTAATGCATTTTCTTATATATTATATATATCATTAATTAACCTTTGTATATAATTGGCAACAATGAAATGTAAATAAAACATCAGGTATTAATGGTTATAACTTGGTTACTTTCACATCCAGACAATCGTGTGGTCCATGTGGTTGCTTGCTTTTGTTTCATCAATATTTTAAAAAAAATGTCATTCTATACTTAAAAACTTAAATGATTTTTGACGTTTGGTAGCAGAAGTGAACTGAGTGACATGTTCGCTTTAAACATTTGCATACAGATTTAACACCTCTGCGATCTGTTTGCTTGTGTTTAATCACATGACTTAATGGGAAGTGGAGGGACAATGACGAGTAGACCGATTTCCATTTACTTTTCTTTGTTAGGTCACCGTTTGCATTTATAAACAGTAAACATGTTTTTCCGTGCTGAACGCAGCCCAGATGTTTTTTTGATGGAGCTTGTCTGAAATCATGACCACCTAGATGCCTAGTATTTTTAGTTGGTGAAACAGAAGTCAGGTTAGAATGGGAACAGTGCTGATCTCTGCAGAGGTAACGATTCCTTCAGATCTGGCGATTTTAAGAGCTGGTCAAAGATATGTTTAATAATTAAAGTAAGGGTAGGGAAGAAAGAATCAAAACTGGTTGTTATAGTGCAAACAAATCCATTTAATGCAATTTTTATGCCCATCATTGAAAAATGGTGTTGCGACATTGTGCATTACCGGTAGTCTTAAGGTAAAGAGTTGTTACCGTGTCTATGTATTTAAATATTATTTCACGACATTGTGTACCTGTATAATTTTAAAATGTGGATCAAGTTCGATATTTGTCAATGTTGGTCAAGTTTTAAGGAAGTTGGCCGATTGGTTTCTCATCAACAGCAAGGGAATTGTGCCGACAGACACATTTTGATAAAAGGTAAAATCAAGTGAAACAATAAAGCCTCTTACTCTATTGAGGGGGCTGGGCCCGATTAGCTCAGTTGGTTACACGTCTGACTATCAATCCAGTGGTCTTGAGTTCGAATTCCCGCCCAGCAACAATCTCTGTGATGACTGATATATGACATTGTGTATCATTATCATTCGTCTCTCACCTCTGATTCAAGTGGGAAGTTATCAGTTACTTACGGAGAGAGGGTGTGCTCGAGTACTGGTTAATTCCAAGAAACAGTGGTTTGGTTAATTGACCGTCTGTTAGCCCTCGATGGCATAAAAATTACTCTAAATATTCAATCAATCAATCTATTGAGAGGAGAGAAACAAAATATACAAGCCAAAAGTTATCCTTAAATCTTTTATTTATTTCAACAATCATTATTCATGACAATATGATATACATCAATAAAACATGTTTTTTTTACATCAAGAAGCTTGTCCTGTCATTTAAAACCTCAAAGGGTCGTAAATTTCAAAATTACAGTATACTTAACCCTATTCTTATGCATCTACGTTTTGATGAACCAAGTTACTCAAGTTATCGGTTCAAACTGAACTTACCATTTAGCCATATCAGCAAATGATGCATTATAACAGTAGTTACTGGTAAAAACCAAGCTAAATTTTTAACATTTTATAAATAAAAAGTAATTAAAATCAACAGACAGATGTATAAATTACTGTTTACAATGTTTTCGGTGATGTCATAAACTAATAACGTAGTAATACATAGAACGCAAAAACGTGTTGATTTTACCGACGGTATATGCAGTTTTTAATACCAACAAATCTTAGAGTATCAACCAATGAAATCACTGGACATTTCTGAAGGATATTAGAATTGGAAGTATGGGAATAGATGATGGCTACACTCTATGTGACCCATATTATGGTCAAGTACTCTCCAAATACTACCAGCATGTTAAATTTGTTTTACATCAATGCAACAGTGAAGTTTTAAATACAAGTTTTGAAATAATTTTTTTATCACCCACATTCTCTGATATCGCCCCATTGGTGCAAAAAGGTACCAAGTGCCTTCTTATTTCATTAACTCTTGGTACCTTATTACACCAGTAGGACAATATATCAATAATCACAATGTCACAATTATTATTGCACAATAAAATATTTGGTTTCATTTCAGATCTCTACAAAAAACACACAAAAACCTTGTTTCTTCATTTGTTTGTATGTTTTTTTTTACACCAGCGGGCTTAATCATCATTTTGGGTATAAAAACTGAGTGCTGGAATGCACATAAGGTCAAATAACACAAGTTTCGATGATATAAATGATGGCCAGTTTTAAACTTTTTCAAGAGATATTATGGTTATATAGCACTGTGGTAGTTGGATGAGGATCAAAAGAAAACTGTGGGTGCTAGAATGCATACAACATTAAACAAGGTAGTTTTGTTATATACTTAGTGTTTCAGATTGGTGAAGTAATGAAAACTGTAGTTGATATAATGCACATAACATTGAACAACTCGCATTAATTATCTGATTTGGCCAGTTCAGGAACTCCATCCCCACCAAGAAAAAAACAAACTTGTCTGAGATTGTATGGTTATATAATTACATGTACTGTGCAAGTTTGGTAGAAGATCCACTATTGTGAGTACTAGAGTGCAAACAACATCAAATAACACAATTTTTGACAATTCAAAGGCTCTAACTCCCTAATTACATTATTTACCCAATTTGGCTAGTTCAAGAACTTGTCTGTTACATTATGCTTATATAACTACTGTCTTTGGAATGATACATTATGGTTATATACCCGGCAACTACAGTGTTAAGTTTGGTGAGGATCAAAATAACGAAAAAAATCCGGTGCTAGAGTGCACACAAGGTTAAATAGTTCAAACTTTTGTTTCAGGGGCCACAACTCTAATATTAATTATCCAACTTGGCCAGTTTAAAAACTTGTCTGAGACATAATGGTTATTTAACTGCTGTGTAAGTTTGGTGAGAACCCAATGAAAAATGCATTAAAATAGCATAAATCTAAAGGGGCATCAACCACCCTTGGAATGATGTACTGAAAATAATAAATATGGTTTCAAAGTACCTTTATAAATATATCTATACTTGGTCCAATGGTCATGCAAAATGATGGTGTTTGATCAGCATTAAAATAACATTGATTCTTAGAGCATCACGGTGTGCCTTGATTTTTCATATCCACATTGCATCATGAAACTTTAACAGGCTGACATGTAACAAGAGTTGTCAGAAGACAACAAAGCTCGCCCCTGGGTATCTTAAGTCCAAAAAGGGCCATAACTGTGTTCCATTGATGATGGTGAACACTCATGCGAAGTTTCATTCGCATCCTATGAGTGGTTGCATAGATATCTTAAACTTACATGCAAAAGTTTAACCTGGGTGTCTACAGACGATGATGACGCAAGGGTCATGGCAATAGCTCTCCTTGGACTTCGTCCCGGCGAGCTAAAAAGCAATTTTAGAGAACCTTTTTCCAATTTATGTTTATATTTAATACAAGCTGCCATGTTGGATTAATATAGGTTGTAATAAAACACAATGAAAGAAAACTACACATTGAACATTGTGATCAAGTTTCATAAGAATATGTTCGAAATTTCAGATAAATTATTTAAAGAAACTGTTGAAAAAGCAGATGGGGTAACGGAGCACAACAGATAGCTGGGATTAGAAAAGGCTGAGATGAGGTATTAAATTTAGTGCAGTATTTGACAATTCAAGGGCCACAACAAAAAACATTAATTATTCAATTAGGCCACTTAAACAACATTAGTTGAGATCTTATGGCTATAAAACTATATAATATAACATCATCTATGGGTGTTTAGGTGCACAGAGCTTAACAATTTTTACTGACGTACCAACAAAAGGAACAGTGATCACAGATCTCAAGGAACGGGCCTTTAAGGGGACCACCATGCAATGCTACATGTAAAATATCTAAGGTCTATTGCTTGAAATTTCAGAGAAATGTGTTTTTAAAGTTTATTTTAAAATATTCTCAACTTTCTATACTTTTCCCTAAATAACTCTATGTAAAACAGTGACCCCTGTGGCAGCCCCAAATTTGACCCTAGAGGCCTGACTTCAACAACCCTAATAGTGGACCTCCATGTAATGATACATGTTAATTATAGCTTGAACTTTAAAAGAAAATATTTTTCAAAGTTCCCTTAACCCTTTTACTTCATATAGAAGCTTTGGACACCTCTAATATAGAAGGCTTTTTAATTATTGGGTGAATTATGTTTATATTAACTGACAAGGTGGAAAACAGTGCAGGAAGTGTTCAGATTACAAGCAATCTGAACTCTTCCTGCACTGTTTTCAAAGGCCTTCTGTGATTGGTATCTATGGAGTAAAGGGTTAAAATGTACTTATAAAGCCTTGGCAGTGGCATTTGTGGTCAAATCAAGCTGGTTCAATAATTCCATCGAGATCCTGAGGGTTATATAACTACTGTGCAATTTTGGTTAAAATTCAATGATAAGATGTGGTGTCATTGTGTCTAAACACAAAATTTAACACTTTCCCCATCATAATTTTATGTAAAACAGTAACCCCTGTGTAATCGCCAAATTTGACCCCTGGGGATAACCTTATAGGTCAACTTCGTGCAATGCTACAGGTACAATGTCTAAGGTCTATGGCTTGAACTTTTAGAGTAAATGTTTTATTAAGTTTCCTTTAGAGTATGGTTATAAGCCCTATATGGCAAGGCATTTGTGGCTGAGTGACGCTGATTGAAGAACTTGTCCGAGATTTTGTGGTTGTATAACTGCTGTGCAATTTTAGTTTACCTTCAATGAAAAATTGGGACGCTATTGTATTTGTAAGAAAAAGGTTAAGAGATGGACAACGGACACTTTACCATGACAAGTTCCGCCAGACTCGAGACAGACGACGGACAATGTACCATCGCATAAGCCCTTCTGGCTTTTGGCCAGTAGAGCTAACAAAAATTTCAAAATTGAAACAAATCCCAACATACCAGAACAGCCTCCATTTACATGCATGTTAAAACAGAGAAAATGCAGAACTGGCCTCATTCATAAAAAAATAATAGAACTCACAAAAGCGTAAAAATACAAGAGATGTTTTTTTATCTTTATACATATATGCTTAAGATTGAATACAATTGACCTATTTATCACACTAAAATTTAGTCACTTTTATTTACATAAATGTTGATTTAATAAATCATTTCAGCTTGGCTTCCTATCAACAAACAAGCACCAGTAATATATTGCACAACCCCAAACCTCACATCCACTATGTGGAGCTTAACCATTATAAACATATAGTCATCATACGAAGAGTCTTAAAACAGAATATAGTTTATACTTATTTATTTTAGCCCAGTTGCGAAAAAAAAATAAAAAAAATAGCCACCATCTTAAAGCTTTCTTCAAATCGAGCCAAAATAAATTCTATAAAATAAAACCAACACTATTCTGTTTCAATATCAATTAATTTGGCATGGAGGTCACTCAATGAAATATAAACAACATTGAAAGGCCCATAACTTTCTACCAGAGCAGAGAGTTATGTAGGAGAAGCTAATGTACAGAAGCTGTTTTCTTTACCTGTCAGTTATGTTTCAATGTGCTAAAAATACACCAGTATCTGGTTGCTAAAATGTGTTTAAACACAGATCCTTGTGTACCGATATATTTGTTTACAATTTAGAGTACATGACCTCACAAGCTCCTCCTATAATTTCAAATTTTGGCAGCTTGAGTTGTTTTTTTCAAACTGCATATAACATACATTTTTTGGAAAAATATCTTTTTGCTAATTAACAACAATAATTCTAGTAGTATGCAAAATTATAACAAACACAATACAGTGGTGACTTTGAAAAAGGGTTAAAATAGCTTGTATTTAAATCCTTTACCGTTCTAATTGAATTGTAACAAATACATGTTTGCTACAATCTATACATTTAATTTTATGATATAATACATTAATTCCATGACTGCCCTGGCCAAAATATTATAAAATTAAATTCATACTGAATCTAGTTCAGCTAAAACAAACCAATTGAAGCCTGACTTTTATTGCAACATGAATTTTGATTCAAATGTTGATTTCAGGTAAAATCTGAAATAAACTCAAGGCCAGGTTTTAATGTTACCAAACTTTTTACCAAGACTTGGGAGGGAGAAAATGGGCTTCTGTTTCCCAATTTTATGACCAAACTGGAGAAACTATGAACAAAAATGTTTGTTTTTAATATTTTTAAAATTTACATATTCTAGAAACAACCATTTTTGTTTTAAAATTTTTAATATTGCTAAGCAAGTACTGAAAGTTTCACATAATGTTCTCTACATTTCAAAATAAAACATTTAAATATTTACTTTTTTAAAATTTGCACCGTTTCTCAGATTTGTGCAGAATACAGTTAAATCTTTGCAAGCAGTCACCTCTATTAAGTTGCCACTTAAGCAGCAACACTTGCAATTTCCAGTATTTATGCTTTCAGAGTACTTCAACCTGTATTAAGCAACAACCTGTCTTAAAAGGTCAAATTTGCTCTTTCCCTTGACTGTCTGATTAAGAAAGGTTTGACTGTAGTTTCATTTTTATAAAAGATACCCATACGAATGAATAAAGCTATTTATCTATAAAAGCTGAATTTGGAGGTTCAGTGCAACACTGCTATATCTACATATAAATAAACAAAGAAATGGAGCAGTGTTGCATTGAACCATTGTGATATGGTTTATACATAATAAGTACTTATGAACTTACATATCACATATATGGCTTGTAAATATCACATACTGAAGCTGTCAACAATATCGTCTTATCTCCTAGCCTTGTCTGACATTGGAAAGTATATACCTGTACTCAGACAATGACTTCTATAGGTACAAGCCAATGTTGAAAAGGAATTTACTCATGTTTGGGCATCTAATAATTATTTACACCTGAATATGACCCCAGAAAAACATACTGAGATAGTAATAAGTAATATTCAAAACTACAACAGTTGGATCTCATTATCTCAAAGTCCAAGGAACCAGGAAAACAATTTGAGATAACCAGTAGTTTGAGATAAAAAGTGTGATTTCTTTAGTACAGCAAATAAAGTGTTACTTGTACAAAATTGACAGTCTATACACAGACATGTACTGGGGTGTTTCAGAAATACATCTAAGTGAAGATACAAGAGAATTGCTAAGTGTCCCTTTAATGGTTTTCAGAAAATACATCAAAATTGCTGTGTTTCCCTTTCGAGTTTTCAGAAATTCCTCTTAGTGAAAACATATCAAAATGCTTTGAGTCCCTTTTATGGTTTTCAGAAAATACACCAAAATTGTCCCTTTAAATGTCTCACTACCATTGCCTGTCCAGGTCTTGAGCAAAGGAATGTTTTGTTTCATGACTAACAATGACGATGTTCTTCACAGTCCGGTGATCTAAGGCAACGTCTTTAGATAATTTATCTCAACTGTCTTAACTACCAACTGGAACTGTTTTAAGATACTGTTTTCAGTTTGTATACAATTATACATGAATATACTTATCACAAGAAATTTTCAATTTTCGAACCATGAAAAAATCTAACTTTTGATACATGTGTTTATACATGTATATGAAAAAAATGCCAGTTTAAATAAAGACAAATGAATGGGTTTAACGCTAATTTCAACACATTGCAGGTTATATATGGAACTACTCTCGAGTCCACTTCCTGGATGGCACCAGTACTTAGTGTTGAGCTAGAAATCAAACTTGCAACCTCCGGCATGAGCAGACGACACTGTTCAGCACACTATCGGCCACGCTTTGAAAAGTTAAAAGAGTTTACTTCCCTGTTAAGTAAAAATAAATTAGTATGAATGAATTACACTCTCTATATATAAGCTCAACATCCTCGAGGAGAATAAATCCTGTAATGTTCCATGTACATAAGATATATCAAATAGAAACTAGCAATCAGAAATCAGCAATGGCAGATGGGTAAAATTGCTTTACCTGGGATTAAAACAAATAAAAGATGTCCTTGTTATTTTTAAATTATTCATTCTCAGATATCAGAAACTACTATGACTGAAAAATGTTAAACAAGATGCCCAACTGTGTCGAAGACGCTCACCTGAGTAAAAGATTGACTAACAATAAAAATACTTTAATGAATAAAATAATATTTCAGATAACTGAGTTGTTGAAAATTCTTCATTTCAAACATGCACCGTCAACAAGAAGGGTATGAGCATCTCAATATTAACTATTGCACAATACTTGAAGAAAAAACACAGGATTCAATTTGATACACATCAGGGTTGTGTCCAATAACACTGCAAACTGCAACACAAATTTGCAGACAGGCTCATTAAATTCATTGTTTAATGCTAATTTGAGGCTGAATCAGTGTCCAGGAAAGTAAATCAAGCTTCTGTTTTATCTACATTATTTCCTGATGATCATGATTTTTGAGTGGTTCCAGAAAAATGCATTTGGTTTTATTGACATTAATTAAAGAATAGTAAAATAACCAGTCAAAATGATAAAATTTTAAGTATTTAAAAGAAAATGTGGTGAAACAGCAGCCAGATAGTATAATTATTAGCCAATGGTCACTGTTACTGAACACAACCCAGGCTTTACCTGTCGTAAAAGGCACACGGAATTATGGGTAAGCTTAATCTAGATATCAATAACCAGAAAAATTCACAGATGTATACTCAGGACCTTTTTACTCAATGCAGTTGTTGATGTATGGTGTTTACCATTAAAAAAAAAGTCAGATTGCGATAGTGTCTATACATGTAGTATATGACAGTATTCTAAGCGCTGCTCCACTAGAGTATCATGCCACAGACACATGGTTCGATACCCCACCCAGTTACATTATAGGAGACGGGCCGAACAGACCTAGAACTATCCTCTCAATGCTGAGCAACAAGCGAGGAAGCTTCTAGTACCATTTTTCAAGAATTTGGTATGACCTGGCCAAGCACTGAACCCACGACCTTTCGCATGGTAGGCGGACGCTATACCGTTAGACAAGGCTGTGGTGTACTAAATCTTAGGAAGGCACTCTAGCTATATAAATTGGAGAAAAGGATACCTATTTCCCATTGCAGAAAAATTATATTCGAAGATATGGGAAATTTTTCATGCTTTTTCTTTAGGGAAGACATTGAGAATATCAGTGTCAACAAAGAACCGTAAAAGAACCCTGGTATAACTGCTATGTCAAGTATAATTCATTTCAGTATCATAGAATTAGAACTGAAAGGATAAAGAAACGATGCATGATGAATTTCAGAGCCACATTATCAAACTATTGTAAGTGATAATTACATTATGACAATATATGTAGGTTAAGATATTTCATTTATTACTTTGTCAATACGATTTTTATTGTTTGCAAAATTATTCAAGAAACACCTTAACATAGATATTCTATAACTGCCAATATCACTTACAATGATAGTTTGATAATGTGGCTCCAAAATTCAACTGGAGTTTCTTATCCTTGCATTATAAACACATCAACCCTTTACAAATGATAGGAGGATATCTAATTTTTTTAATCTACTATATTGACTTCAATCACAGATGAGCATCTCCAAGTTTGAACATCCTGAATTTCAACTTGTTCTTTGATTTCTTTCTGACCACCAGACTTGACCTGTAGCTTGATGTCGAATCTGTAGAAGCCACAGCAGGTAAAGAGATATGTACAGGAATGTGTGATGGGAACGTCGGCAGATAGCTGTAAAATAAAGATATGCATGCATTCATCATAATAAGCCAACCCGATTAGCTCAGTCGGTTACGCGTCTGACTATCAATCCAGGGGTCGCGAGTTCGATTCTCTGCCTGGAAACAGTCTCAGTGATGATTGATATACGATAATGTGTCTCATTATCATTCATCTCTCACCGCTGATTTAAGTGGGAAAGTTATCAATTACTTGCGGAGATGGGGTATGCCTGAGTACTGGTTAACCTTTCAGGACCCCAGGAAACTGTGGTTAGGTTAACTGATTGTCTGTAAGCCCTCGGTGGCATAAAAATTATGCTAAATATTCAATCAATCATCATAATAATGGTGTCCCTGCATGACGAAACAAAAGGTCAATATCTAAACAACCACTAGGAAAATTTGGGAATATAATAATAACGTTGTTGTGGTGTCCTTTGAAGAATTGTAATTGTATGGTGTTTAGCGTCGCTTTCAACAATTTTTCAGTCATATCGCGACAGTGTCTACTTGAGACAGTATTCTAAGTCCTTTGAAGAAAGTTGCTCAAATTACTGAAATGAAGTCAATTTCTGATTAACAATAATAGTTTGACCTATAATATAAAAGTCATAAAATATAAGCAATCCAAAAATTTTTTTTTTCATTTACAATATTTTTTATTAATTTTTTTTTAATGGGGTTTAATGCCATTTCAACATACATGTACATCAGGTTATATATGTTCAGTTTTATTGATGGAGAAAGACCTCAGAATGAATCTGAGTAAAACCACCTTCCTTCTGCAAGTACATGGCCAACTTTCTCACAAAATGTTTATCTTTGCATAAATGATATGTCTGCAAGTGCCACATTTCTTTTTACAAAAATCTTACACTTACAAAGGGTAGTGAAACTAGGCCCTGATGAGGCACCTTAAACATTTTTTATTTATTTTAAGAAGAGACAACAACCTACAAACCTGCGACACAACTACAGACTCGGACCCAAGCGTCGACACTTTATGACTCGTGTCATAATTGACACTTCCATTATCACAGTTTTGACAGCAACATATTGACAGAATACCGGACACCTCCCCATCTAGAGTATCTGTAGAAGAAACAAAACAGTAAAGTCTCTCTAATGGCAAGTTTGTATTATCTGAGTACTTTGTATCATCTGAGTACAGATGGTATTGAGTACAGTTGGTATTACCTGAGTAAAGTTCGTATTCTGAGCACAGTTTGTATTATCTTAGTACAGTTTGTATTATCTGAGTATAGTTTGTATCATCTGAGTAAAGTTTGTATTGAGTACATTTGGTATTGAGTACAGTTTGTATTATCTGAGTATAGTTTGTATCATCTGAGTACAGATGGTATTGAGTACAGCTGGTATTACCTGAGTATAGTTTGTATTCTGAGCACAATTTGTATTATCTTAGTACAGTTTGTATCATCTGAATACAGTTTGTATTACCTGAGTACAGTTTGTATCATTTGAGTACAGTTTGTATTATCTGAGTATAGTTTGTATTATCTGAGTACAGTTTGTATCATCTGAGTACAGTTTGTATTATCTGAGTATAGATTGTATTATCTGAGTATAGTTTGTATTACCTGAGTACAGTTTGTATCATCTGAGTACAGTTGGTATTATCTGAGTAAAGATTGTATTATCTGAGTATAGTTTGTATCATCTGAGTTTAGTTGGTATTGAGTACAGTTGGTATTATCTGAGTATAGTGTGTGTCATCTGAGTACAGTTTATATCATCTGAGTACAGTTTGTATTATCTGAGTAAGTTTGTATCATCTGAGTACAGTTTGTATTATCTGAGTACAGTTTGTATCATCTGAGTACAGTTGGTATTGAGTACAGTTGGTATTGAGTACAGTTTGCATGATATAAGTACAGTTTATATTTTCTGAGTATAGTTTATATCATCGGAGTACAGTTTATATTTTCTGAGTACAGTTGGTATCATCTGAGTTTAGTTTGTATTATCTGAGTACAGTTTGTATTATCTGAGTACAGTTGGTATTGAGTACAGTTTGCATGATAAAAGTACACTTTATATTTTCTGAGTACAGTTGGTATTATCTGAGTAAAGTTGGTATTATATGAGACTAGTTTGTACTATCTGAGTACAGTTTGTATTTTCTGAGTATAGTTTGTATTATCTGAGTACAGTTTGTATCATCAGAGTACAGTTGGTATTGAGTACAATTGGTACTGAATACAGTTTGCATAAGTACAGTTTATATTTTCTGAGTACAGTTGGTATTATATGAGTATAGTTTGTATTATTTGAGTACAGTTTGTATCATCTGAGTACAGTTGGTATTATCTGAGTATAGTTTGTATTTTCTGAGTGTAGTTTGTACCACCTGAGTACAGTTTGTATTATCTGCGTACAGTTAGAATTGAGTACAATTTGTATTGTCTGAGTATAGTTTGTATTTTCTGAGTATAGTTTGTTGTATTATCTGAGTACAGTTTGTATAACCTGAGTACAGTTTGGGTACAGCTTGTATTATTTGAGTACAGTTTGTACTTTCTGAGTACAGTTTGTACTATCTGAAAACAGTTTGTATGATCTAAGCACAGTTTGTATTATCTGAGTACAGTTTGTATTTTTTGAGTACAGTTTGTACTATCTGAGTACAGTTTGTATGATCTGAGCACAGTTTGTATTATCTGAGTAGTTTGTTTTTCTGAGTACAGTTTGTATTTTCTGAGCACAGTTTGTATCATCTGAGTACTGTTTGTATAATCTGAGTACAGTTTGTATTTTCTGAGTACAGTTTGTATCATCTGAGTACAGATTGTATTATCTGAGTACAGTTTGTTTGATCTGAGTACAGTTTGTATTTTCTGAGTACAGTTTGTTCTACCTGAGTATGGTTTGTATTATTTGAGTACAGTCAAAAGTGTTTGAGTACATATTGTATTATCTGAGTAGTTTGTATCATCTGCATACAGTCAGTATTATTTGAGTACATTTTGTATTACCCTAGTACAGTGTGTATTAATTGAGTACTGGTTGTATCATCTAAGTTTAGTTGGTACTATCTGAGCACAGTTTGCATTATCTGAGAAATGTTTGTATCATCTGAGTATCAATTTTATTATCTGAGTAGTTTGTAATATAGAAGTTAAGTTTGTATTATCTGAGTACAGTTTGTAATATAGGAGTGTAGTTTGTATTATCTCAGTACAGTTTGTAATATAGGAGAGTAGTTGGTGTTATCTGAGTACTGTTTGGAATATAGGAGTGTAGTATGTGTTACCTGAGTAGTTTGTAATATAGAAGTGTTGTTTGTATTATCTGAGTACTGTTTGGAATATAGGAGTGTAGTTTGTGTTATCTGAGTACAGTTTGTAATATAGAATTGTAGTTTGTATTATCTGAGTACTGTTTGTACATGTAATATAGGAGTGTAGTTTTTATTATCTGAGTACTGTTTGTAATATAGGAGTGTAGTTTGTATTATCTCAGTACAGTTTGTAATATAGGAGAGTAGTTGGTGTTATCTGAGTACTGTTTGGAATATAGGAGTGTAGTATGTGTTACCTGAGTAGTTTGTAATATAGAAGTGTTGTTTGTATTATCTGAGTACTGTTTGGAATATAGGAGTGTAGTTTGTGTTATCTGAGTACAGTTTGTAATATAGAATTGTAGTTTGTATTATCTGAGTACTGTTTGTACATGTAATATAGGAGTGTAGTTTTTATTATCTGAGTACTGTTTGTAATATAGGAGTGTAGTTTGTATTATCTGAGTACAGTTTGTAACATAGGAGTGTAGTTCATATTATCTGAGTACAGTTTATATCATCTGTCAGAGTGGAGATTATAGATAATTCAAACTGAACCTTCCTTTCCATCCAGTTTATCTACATACCAAGTTTTATGGCAAAATGTCATTCCTAACACAAATCATCAATTGAACTGCAACATTAACCATTAGGACAAGACAGAACACGGCAGTGATAACCATATGCCCCCACAGACGGCTCTTAAAAAACCCAAACTATTTGCCATAATCCTACATCGTTCAAAACAGAAGCTACCCAAACTTTTTTTATTGACTTTCAACTTGCTGAATTTTTTTTCTTCATGATTTCTCTCGATTTTTGTTTAAAATGACTATGCAAAATCAAATTCTGACAAAAAAAAATAGCTACCTACCTACCCACATGAAAAAAATACTGGGTCTGAGCACAGCAAACAAACATTGTTTTAAGGATGGCCTCAGATCAAACCTTGCTTGGTAGAGTTGTAAAATTAATACAGATTTGGAATGTAGAAGAAGGAAAGATGACTCACCACTCTTAATGTTGAGTTCCACTTCTAGATCTAGAAAATCGCCCACTTTGTATTCCAAAGATCCAATATGTAAAGGCGAATATAAATGGCCATTTAGTTTAATGTCTGAAATGTTAACATAGAGAATATAGAATTGTTTCATATTATTAAGTTGTTTTATTTTCTTTCAATGGGGTTTTTAAAACCATTTTCAACACAGGTATGGTATATCATGTTTTATTGGTTGACGGAGATGTCAGAATTAATCTAACAAGAACCACTATCCTTTCTTAAGTAACTTGCAAATTTTCTCACATGATGTTTTTGTAAACAAAATTACCTGGCCCATGATACAGACAGAAAATATAATCAAATGTACATGTACCAACCCCATGATAGACTGAAAATCAAAAAAAAGTACCTGCATACAGACAGAAAATATAAACAAATGTACCTGCATTATGATAGAAATTGAAAACATAAACAAATGTACCTGCATTATGAAAGATATTGAAAATATAAATAAATGTACCTGCATTATGATAGAGATTGAAAATATAAACAAATGTACCTGCATTATGATAGAGATTGAAAATATAAACAAATGTACCTGCATTATGATAGAGATTGAAAATATAAACACATGTACCTGCATTATGATAGTGATTGAAAATATAAACAAATGTACTTGCATTATGCTACAAGTATAAAATATAAACAAATGTACCTGCATTATGATAGAGATTGAAAATATAAATAAGTGTACCTGCGATATGATAGAGATTGAAAATATAAACAAATGTACCTACCCCATGATACAGGGGATATAAACAAAAGTTGTCTCTGCTCCTCTGACCAAGTCAACCTGTCTATTCCAACTTTACCTCCTATTTTCAAAGATGGCTGATTAATGGTTAAGAGAAATAACAATTAAAAATTTCATATAGAAATCTCGAAACTGCTAATACAAACAAACTGCTACACAGAGCAAAGGACTTCTGTAAAAATCTAGAAATTGCTGATACAAACATACTGCTACACAGAGCAAAGGACTTCTGTAAAAATCTAGAAATTGCTGATACAAACATACTGCTACATAGAACCAACAACTTCTGTAGGAATCTAGAAACTGCTGATACAAACATACTGCTACACAGAACCAACAACTTCTGTAGGAATCTCGAAACTGATGATACAAACATACTGCTACATAGAACCAAGGACTTCTGTAGGAATCTCAAACTGCTGATACAAACATACTGCTACACATAACCAAGGACTTCTGTGGAAATCTCAAACTGATGATACAAACATACTGCTACACAGAACCAAGGACTTCTGTAGGAATCTCAAACTGCTGATACAAACATACTGCTACACAGAACCAAGGACTTCTGTAGGAATCTCAAACTGCTGATACAAACATACTGCTACACAGAACCAAGGACTTCTGTAGGAATCTCAAACTGATGATACAAACATACTGCTACACAGAACCAAGGACTTCTGTAGGAATCTCAAACTGCTGATACAAACATACTGCTACACAGAACCAAGGACTTCTGTAGGAATCTCAAACTGCTGATACAAACATACTGCTACACAGAACCAAGGACTTCTGTGGAAATCTCAAACTGATGATACAAACATACTGCTACACAGAACCAAGGACTTCTGTAGGAATCTCAAACTGCTGATACAAACATACTGCTACACAGAACCAAGGACTTCTGTAGGAATCTCAAACTGCTGATACAAACATACTGCTACACAGAACCAAGGACTTCTGTAGGAATCTCAAACTGCTGATACAAACATACTGCTACACAGAACCAAGGACTTCTGTAGGAATCTCAAAACTGCCAATACAAACATACTGCTACACAGAACCAAGGACTTCTGTAGGAATCTCAAACTGCCAATACAAACATACTGCTACACAAAACCAAGGACTTCTGTAGGAATCTCAAACTGCCAATACAAACATACTGCTACACAGAACCAACAACTTCTGTAGGAATCTCAAACTGCCGATACAAACATACTGCTACAAAGAACCAACAACTTCTGTAGGAATCTCGAACTGCTGATACAAACATACTGCTACAAAGAACCAATGACTTCTGTAGGAATCTCAAAACTGCTGATACAAACATACTGCTACACAGAACCAAGGACTTCTGTAGGAATCTCGAAACTGCTGATACAAACATACTGCTACAAAGAACCAACGACTTCTGTAGGAATCTCGAACTGCTGATACAAACAAACTGCTACACAGAACCAAGGACTTCTGTAGGAATCTCAAACTGCCAATACAAACATACTGCTACACAGAACCAACGACTTCTGTAGGAATCTCGAACTGCTGATACAAACATACTGCTACAAAGAACCAACGACTTCTGTAGGAATCTCAAAACTGCTGATACAAACATACTGCTACACAGAACCAAGGACTTCTGTAGGAATCTCGAAACTGCTGATACAAACATACTGCTACACAGAACCAAGGACTTCTGTAGGAATCTCAAACTGCTGATACAAACATACTGCTACACAGAACCAAGGACTTCTGTAGGAATCTCGAACTGCTGATACAAACATACTGCTACACAGAACCAAGGACTTCTGTAGGAATCTCAAACTGCTGATACAAACAAACTGCTACACAAAACCAAGGACTTCTGTAGGAATCTAGAAACTGCCGATACAAACAAACTGCTACACAGAACCAAGGACTTCTGTGGAAATATCAAACTGCCGATACAAACATACTGCTACACAGAACCAAGGACTTCTGTAGGAATCTCAAACTGCTGATACAAACAAACTTCTACACAAAACCAAGGACTTCTGTAGGAATCTAGAAACTGCCGATACAAACAAACTGCTACACAGAACCAAGGACTTCTGTAGGAATCTCAAACTGCTGATACAAACATACTGCTACACAGAACCAAGGACTTCTGTGGAAATATCAAACTGCTGATACAAACATACTGCTACACAGAACCAAGGACTTCTGTAGGATAGAAAACTTGCATCTTCGACTAAATGTTGATATAAATAGCATGTGAAGGATTAATTAACTGTTTCCATATATTCATTAAGCAGAATATTCTATATGTTTTCTTTCATTTTATTGTGTAACTTATCATGATATATGTTCATGTACATGTTTTATTTTACTGTTCCGCATGAACAGACTTTTTGTGCTTCCAATGGATTTTACATCAGATATTATGTATGATAAAACAATTTTTTACTCATATTCAATTTTATTGATTGAGGAAGACCCCAGACTGAATCTGAGTAGAACTATCGTCCTTCAGCAAGTAACTGGCAAACTCCCAACCCCAATCCCAAGATAAACTGTCAAACATTTCATTCTTGATCACCTGAAGGATACAATCTTCCACCGTATATCAACAAAAGAGGCGAGATACTGGCTAAAGCTGTCTTCTGATTGGTTGTCATTACTTAAAATCTGCCGTCCACATCTCTCTATCTCTATACAAATTCTGTAAAAAAATAAGATTAGAAGATTTGCAATTCAGTAAATAAAGTAGTACAGTGTTTTAATTGTAAGCATACTTGCTCCCAATATTCAGATCATCCCCAGTTTGATTCCCAGTCGGGTCACATCCCAAGTTTTTCAAACACAGCATCCTCACAGTGAATGGCATCCTTTGGAAGATAGCAAATCTGTCTGTCCCATGTGCAGGGAGAGAACGCCATCCTTTGGAAGATTGCAAATCTGTCTGTTCCATGTGCAGGGAGAGAATGCCATCCTTTGGAAGATTGCAAATCTGTCTGCCCCATGTGCAGGGAGAGAACGCCTACAGCATTACAATATCTCACTGTGTTAATCAGTCATACAAATGCCTGTGTCACTTTTAACAATTTTTCAGTTATACATGTATCGCATCACTGTCTACAGTATTCTAAGCACATGGTATAACACGCCACCCATTCACATTATTCTAGGATTCAATCTCGGACCAAACAACCAAACGGGGGACTTAGGATTTCTCTAAGATTCAATTGATATAAAGTCGAAAAGTGTTACCATATTTTATTTTCACAATATTACATAATCAAGTATTCCCAAATTAAATCAAATCACTTAGTTTGTTTCAGTATAAGTGGAGCGCATGGTAATGTCCGTTGTGACTTCAACAGATAACTGTTATTGAAGCTAAAGACTCACGCAAGGAAGCGACCGAGGGCATATATAACCAAAACTTTGTTGCGCTTAAGTATGATAGCCACACACCCCTTTGGTGTACTAAAAACCAAACCAGGTACCCCATTGGTACCATTATAGCAACAGGTACCCCATTGGTACCATAATATCTGGTACCCCCTTAGTACCAAATAAAAGCAGGTGCCCCTTTGACACCATAATACAACCAGGTGCCCCTTTGACACCATAATACAACCAGGTGCCCCTTTGACACCATAATACAACCAGGTGCCCCTTTGACACCATAATACAACCAGGTGCCCCTCTGACACCATATTACAACCAGGTGCCCCTTTGACACCATAATACAACCAGGTAACAGCGCAACTTCGCCTACTTCCTGTGTCAATATAAAGTAGTCTTACATAAACGGGTGAGACAATGTAAGAACGCCTAGCCCTTATCGCTCTCTGGCCAGTTCTTACATGCTCCGAAAACCACTCCCAAAAAACTAATTTTTAGCCGCATGAGTCTCCTCCATATCACAGATGACTGCTATGGTATGTTGAAAGACCCATAGGCATGCAAAAGAATGAATTTGAAATATGCCAATACATAAGTAATATTTCGTTATGCCCCCGATCGCATCCAAACGTAAGAATTTTCCGCCACAAAATAAAATATTATTTTATTTCCTCAAAATTCTTATTCTAAAATCTTTAACAGATACTCCCTAACTGCGTCTAAATAATAGTCAATGCCAACGTCTGATAAGTGTACGCCGTCGTTCCGATAGAAACCAGGAGTTTTAGTAGTTTTTTGATAAATGATTCTGAGATATCATACCAACTATTAATTTTATGAGAAAATGACAGTCCTGATATATATGTTGAAATAGTTTTTGGCGATTTAGGTTTTTTCGAAAAGGAAAACAATGAAAAGGGTGATATCTTTCATAGGCGCCGGCCACGCATCTGGCAAATTATAAAGTGTACGGAACGATTGAAAAGCGTTTAACGCCGTGTTGTAAGTGAATGCCGTATTTCTGGCTATCCCTGCATGAACCAGTTGCTTGTATCTATTGTGAAGATATCCCAAAGTTGGCGTGGCCCTGGTGTTGGGTTCGAGTCTGCTTCCGGCTCCAACATTCTGAACCAGGAGAGCTGAAAGCGAGATAACGCATCACTTATTTCGTTTTTTGCCCCAGGGATATGCGAGGCTTTAATCAAGCAATTAAAACGCAAACACCGCAGTGAGAGTATTCTTAGTAAGGTTACTACCGGCGATGACTTTGAAGTCATGGTATTTAAGATGTGAACTACAGCTTGATTATCACAATGAAAGCGTATTTTCTTGTTACGCAACTGCTCGCTCATATAAAAACCGCTACGACGATAGGAAACAATTCTAACGCGGTAATATTTTTTGTTATGCCCTTCTCTTGCCACTTTAATGGCCACCTCGCATTACACCAATGTCCCTTAAACCAAATTCCGAAGCCTATGCCGCCGGCGCTATCGGTGTACAATTGCTCGTCGTCATTTGACACCCAAAACTTGTCATGAAATACGGAGATGCCGTTATAATTTCTGAAAAAATGTAGCCATATTTCTAGATCTAGTTTTATTTCTTTGCTCACGCGAACGTGATGGTATGAACGTGTCACGCCGCAGATGGAATTAATAAGCCGTCTACAAAACGGTCTTCCTACAGTTATTGCGCGACAACAAAATTTTAGTGACCCTATGAGCGACTGCATTTCTTTTAATGTTACCGACTTTTTTGACAGAGTGTATTGAAATTTTTGAATTACTTCAGTAATTTTCGCTAGCGGGATTCGAACCTCCATTTTCTGAGAATCCAGTTCTAAGCCCAAGAAAACAAGAACTTGAGTCGGACCTTCGGTTTTCTCATCTGCTAGCGGTACACCCAAGTCTTGCATAATCGATGTAAATACTTGCATCAGAGCATAACAACTTGCATGACTTTTTTCGCCTCCTAAAAAATCATCTAAGTAATGAATTAGACCGCCTGATTTCATGTTAGTCTTGACACAGAATTCGAGGAAAGTTGAAATTTTTTTCAAAAAGGCTCGGAGATATGCTACCGCCAAAAGGTAGTGATTTATCAAGATAAATTTTACTGTTGAGAGAAAACCCTAACAGCTCGTAATCTTCGGGGTGTATTGGCAATAATCTAAACGCATTTTTAATGTCCATCTTAAATAAAAAACATTTTACCCCAAGATCATGAATTATTTGAATCGCTTGGTCGAATTCTGTGTACTTAACCGAGCATAATTTGGGGTCGATGAAATCATTGATAGACATGCCCTCCGGGTATGATAGGTGATGTATAAGTCTATATTCCCCTGGATTTTTCTTGGGAACAATGCTTATAGGTGAAATTTGTATGTTTTTTAATAGAGCTGTCGTCGAAAGGGCCTGCAAACCGGCCCGCGTCGATCTCTTTTTGTATTTTTTTTTTCTTGAGCGATTTCTGGTAGTTGCTTAATAGATTTGAGACAAGCGGGTTTCACGTGAACCCGTGTAGTTTAATTTAAAGCCATGTTTAAAACCGTTCAAAAGAATAGTGGCAACCGATGACTCATAATTACTTAACCAAAGTTGTAAGGCTTGTATATTGATTGGTGAAAAAGCAAGCTTGACGATGTTAGATAACATGGGTGTGTTTTTAACTTCTGCTCGAGCCTCGTTGACCACGGGGGTAGCCACGCTGCACTCGCCACATTCCCCGGCCACGAAAAGAACTAGTACTGAAAACTGGCGGGGCTTGATTCGCTTTGTCCCCTATATTTTCTGTTTGTGGGGCGTACGGTGCTGTGTGGGATTTAGCGCCCGTGTTACAGTGAAGCAAGGCATGAAAACGGCCACAATGGAAACAGACATGCCTGAATTTGCAGTTTTGCCACTGACACGCACCCTTATTGAAAGCTATACAAATTTTAGCGGCATACGGTTTTTGTTCCACGTGACTAGCAACAGGCTCATTACTGAGCGGCATGCACCTTATCCAAAGGTCGTGATTAATCGCAGCCCACGAGGCTGGCGTAAGAGCTTGGCGCATGCGAAACTACTGATCGTACACTTTCCAGAATGTCCCCCCATGACGGGAGGAACATTCACGGATTACATAAAGATATTGCAGCAACTCGTGAATTTTGTTCGGATGTGTCGCCAAATAAATAGACATGTAAATTATAAACGCGTCTGTCCAGCGTTCAATCGAGCCGATATCATCTTTACTCTCACTCGGGCGGCTTTCTATAATACCGTTATGTGATAATCTCAAAGTACTACCTGAAGTAAATTCGGCCAGTTCCACCGCACCCTTTAAAAGTAAAGCCAACTTTACATATTTTCTGTTTTAGCGTAGAAGGAACGTGTAAGGCGATATCATCTTGTGCTATGCGTGCAAAATAGCCATGTGAACTAACGTTATCAAGGTTCGGTAATTGATTCATTCCTGTAAAAATATTGCTATTCGGGTCTGTCTGTTGACCCACGTGTCTGATAACGCCGGATAGGTTCGAATCCGGCATGTCACTATCAGTGTTAAAATCTTTAGGCGGGTTATCATGCACATTACTCGTGTTAGTTTTGCCATTTTTCCCAGTCTCCCTCTGAGGTAAAATTTTAGATGCCTGGATAATTTGTTCAATATCGATGACGTTACCTTTATCTACGTCCGTTCCATCAACCACTGAGGGTTTCCGCCGTTTTACAGCTGCCCGTGTAACTACCTGTCTCCTTTTAACATCTTTACCCCTCCCCGGCATAGCTATATACGATATTGATGTTTTGCTTTTACCTGTGCAATATGAAAGTGCGAGGGCGATGTGGCGGTCGCATGGCCTTATATACCCGACCAGTTCACGTCCGATCTCGCGAGGATTAGTTACTATAGAGAAACTAGCGTCTTTAAAATACAACTTGCTTCCGTAAAGCGTGTCCGAAAATATACGGAAATTGTTACCAGAATAACCAAGATTAATCTTTAAAATTAATCTCTCTTATACCAACACCGGGCAGACCAGACCTAGAACTTTCCTCTCAATACTGAGTGACAAGCGAGGGAAGCTTCCAGTACCATTTTTCAAGTCTTGGTATGACTCGGCTGGGGATCGAACCCACAATGGAAACAAGGTTGATGTGAATTAATCATGAGCAATGTAATATGAATGATCATGGAGACTGTGACTCGGCAGGGATTCAAACTTGCGATCCCTGGATTGATAGTCTTTCATGCTGCCGACTGAGCTAACCGGCTCTGGCTCTCAGTAATTGAAAGTTACACTAGAAATGCGTCCATGGGACACAGATGCCCCGCCCCCACTTTGTAACTACATTGTAGATATCAATAAAGTCAAATATCAAGTTTCATCAAAATTGGTCCATCAATAAAGATTTTAGTGGTTGGAAACCGTTAGCAAATCAGATTTTCAGATCACCTTATTAATATGCGCCAATTCCATCCATTGTCGAACTAGACCTGGGTCTTGATGATATAAAGCCAAATATAAATTTTTGTCAAATTCGGTCCATAAATAAAGACTTTAGAGGTCGGAAACTATCTGACAGCCAATCAGAGCCCAGAACACCTAATTAATATGCTGGGATTTTGATGGAAATCAAACTTGAGCTGTAGTTTATCACCATACATCTACCAAATATGAATCAAATCCATCCAATCCTTCAAGAGATATCGAGCGGAAACCAATTTCTTGACATTTGTCAATAATCTAAGTCCAAAAAGGAGTATAACTCCATCAAAAATCATCAGAACGGAACGAAATACAAACTTGACCTGTACTACCTGAATGTGAAGTCACACACCAAATTTGGTTTAAATCTGTTCATTAAAACTAAAGATATAAGTCGGAAACCATTTTCGAACGTACGTATGGACAGTGGTGATACTATATGCCCCCCCATTGAAAAACTCAGCAATCATAAACAGCCTACCTCCTGATCTGGTCCTCCTTAAGGTAGACACACTGGCTGGAGTACTGTAGTTCTAGTTCATGTCCTGATACATTTTGTACATCAAACAATAGATGGCAGTGGTCGGAACTGGAACGATATTGGACAAGGACTTATAAGATAAATAATAAAGATTCCAGAAAGAATAGCAATGCAATGAGATTTTGTGAAACCTTGTGTAATCAAGTAAAATGTTGCAAATTACATCAATGTCCATTCCTCTCACATATACACATCAAATTTATAACATCAAAATTCCCCCGCAAAATGAGACTGATTTAATTTAAGACCCTTTTGCTAACTCAAAACATTATAAAAGATAATTTATTATTCTCATGCTTGTTGTTGTATGTTGTATGTTGTTTAGTGTCGCTTTCATAAAATTTTCAGTCATATTGCGACAGTGTCTATTTGAGACAGTATTCTGAGCGTTGTCACACTGGAGTATAATGCCACAGACACATGGTACGATACCCCACCCAGACACAGGGCCAACCAGACCTAGAACTTTCCTCTAAATGCTGAGCATCAAGCAAGGAAGCTTCTAGTACCATTTTTCAAGTCTTTGGTATGACCTGACCGGGAATCAAACCCATGACCTTCGACATGCGAGGCAGGCGATCTACCACTAGACCATGTTGCAGTCATCATTCTCATACCAGTCTATTACAGGCACACAGACAACAGCGTGTATTTAATGCTTAAACATATACATATGTAATATAAACTTGATGTCCTCACAAAAACATATAGCCCCCTACCCTCCTTCCACCAAATCCTTGCCTCAAGTCAAAAGAACTCATTTTGAAATGGACAGTTGGATTGATGGACAAGTATATAGATAGATGGATTGACAGACAGATGGGTGCATGCTAACTGTATCTAGTACCAGCAAACTGTGAAATCATTAATTTTCGTGGATTTCGTGGGAAGCCTAGACAACAAAATCAAATACCCATGAACTTAGTTTACGCAATAATGTAATGCTGTCAATATAAATTACCTCTCTTTTCATATGCCTACGTGCATCACATTGTGGTGAATAATCCATCCTTTATTTATATATTTTCTTTCATCATATTGCATCAATATTTACTTGATGATTTTGTTAAAAGTGCAAGAATTTTTTATTACACATATCATCTTTAATTCATAGACGTGTGTGTGTAGCGAGATGTGTTATAATTTACTCTATTTCAATCAAATGTCAGAGTTGCTAAAAATAGACCATCACCTTGCAGCAAAATGCTATCGAGTTGAAACAATGTGATGTATAGGCCTACGGTAAACATTGTAAAAAAAGTGTAAAACATTGTAAAAGGACAGTATGCGTGCGTACAAAGAAAAGTAAAACACAAGTTTCAAGTGAAGTAATATCTTTTATTTAGTGGTATTTTTTTTTATTCTATACTTGTTTCATTTTATGATTAAAATATATGGTGATACATTTTTAATGAATAAAACAAACAAATCTCTTAAAAGATGCAGCACATTAGTTTACTGTCCGTTTTCAGTCACGTGACGTGGCACTATTGTTATTTACACCGGGCCTGCATTATGAAACCCTTTCTGGATTAGATGTCGTTCTTCTCCTTTCCTCACCTGGTGTTTGCATAACAATTAGTTCTATATTGTACTTGTATATTAGGGTACTAATTGGCATGTGTCAACTCTCATTGGCACAGTGGGACGCGATAAACTCTGACACGCGACGTGTGAATTACAGCAAAGGTTAACAACTGAAACACACTATGCGATGTCGAAAGTGTAAAAAAATAAAAAAAATTTTGTAATTGGTTTTCAACAAATTTAAGTCCCCACGAATATGTGTTTGAAGTGGAAACCACGAAATTTAATACCCACGAAAATAAATGATTTCACAGTATATATGTTTGACTTGTTAACATGCAGACAAATTTTTTATATATAATATTGCTGAACCACGTTACACCTACCTTTCTGATGTGGTGACTTCCCACTTGTGGAACACTACAGATGGGAGAACATCTATACTAAAGGCAACAGAGCAACACCGACAGAAACCATCCTCCAGTCCGGGACCTCCGGAATATTCAATCTTTAATATGGCCTCCATGCACTGAAATATTACACTATAGATAAAATAACATGAACTCACTTCTCCTACATTTTTTTAACTGAATATGATACAATTTTGTGGACATCACGGGGTTGTACACATATTTTGGAATTCATAACAAAGTCCAATAGTAGAGCACTGAACCCATGATCAGAGGGTGGTGGGTTCAATCCTCCACAACAGCTATGTGTGGTGTCCTCGAGCAAGTCACTCTTTCCGCTTATACATAGTACTGGTTCTACCCAGGAAGACTTCAAGTGTTATTTGTCTCAGGTGGAAGAATTGAAGTAAAATAAATAAGTTTAAACTTAAGAAAACTCATAACAAAAATGTTTTTGGGCCGATCTGGTCAACCTACCTCCGTTTTTTTACATCAAAATATAATGAAACTTTGTACAGATATCAAGACTTGTAAATGTTCATATTTTCTTTGCGCTCTTATTGAAACATATTATTTATAGAGATTCATCAGGCACTTTCTTCATTTATCAGTTTTTCACAAAACTTTGAAATGCTCTCACATTTTTATATCCAAAGACAATGAATCTTTGTACACAATGCAGAATGTCAAGTGTGGCACAACCTCAGCTGGTCTTCCATATTTCATCAATGGAGCTAAAAATATGCACTTACAGTCAAACCTGCCTTAAGCAACCAGTCATGGGAAGGAGTCAAAGTGACCATTTAAGACAGGTTGTTGCTTAATACAGGTTAATTTGCTCTGAAAGAATAAAAATAGGAAATTGGAAATATGGCTGCTTAAGACAATGATTGCTCAGTACAGGTGACCACTTACACTGGTTTGACTGTATTACAATAATGAAATATATTGTACCATTATTTTTTTTGCTGACATTGCCATCTAATGTATCATAAAGACCTACCTTTCCTTCATTGGTGAGGTTTCTATCTCCGCTATCAAGGGATATACCCATCAATTCTGCAAATTGAAGTCACACGGTAAAACATTTTTTCTTCTAAAAATTGAATTAAAACTAGTCTTTGACATTTTTTAAACCATATTTTCTAATAAAGGCAATAAAAGTCTGTAAAAGTGACCTCCATTTCATGATGTTGAAAGGGTCATAAGACAGTAATTTTTTCTCAGAGTTATGTCCCTTTTCATATTTCCCTTCCTCGCTAAAAATAAATTTGAACCTGATATTAATATTTTGCTTAACACAGAATACTCCTTGTAAAATAATGCATTTTAACATTTAAATTGATATAGAACATTCCATGTAAACAAACAGATTTTCTCTTGAGACAGAAAATTCCACGTTAAATCAAGTATTTCATTTCACCTAATGTGGAATTTTACATGTAGTACCAGATTTCAACATTTTGGTCAATATGGATATTCCATGTAAAGAACCTGATTTTAACATTTTGCTTTATATAAAATATACCATTTAAAGTATCCGATTTTTCTGCATTTTCTTTAATATAGAATATCCCATGCAAAATGATGTATTTTAACATTTCTTTACCAACTATATTAATATTTAGTGATAACTTATTTTCTGTATGTAAACATTAATAAGATCTAAACAGCCAATATTGTTAATCTGACACATTCTTACCTTTCGATGAAGGTAAAAGGAAGTCCCCAAACCCATGCAGTGCCATGTTAAAACACAACAGACTAGATACTTGTAGTGGCAACTGAGATACAATATTTTCCTGGTTCCATTTGAATACCTCACCAACAAAATCTGAAGTAATAAGAATTGTAAATGAAGAAATATCAATACCTCAGCCTACTTTCAACACATATCATAAGTTGTTAGTTTTACAGACACCTCTGAGAGCTTCTGGCACAATGTGACATCATTTTATGAGCAGATGAATTCTATATATTAAAACAAATTTTCCTCAAGTAACTGGCAAACTTTCTACCTACGAGCTGAGTTCCCCCCACCCCCACCCCAAGCTGAGCTAGAACCTATGTCCTCCCAAAAATGACCTGTTTAAAGCTTAAACATAGTTCAGTGGCAGAGTATCAGACCCAGGAATGGAGCCTCAGGTAGGAGTGTTGTACTCTTAACTCTTTACTTCATATAGACGCCTTTGGACACCTCCAATAAAGATGCCTTTGGACACCATCATATAGAAGGCTTTTGAATTATTGGATGATTTATGTTTATATTAACTGACGTGTGAAAAACAGTGCAGGAAGTGTTCAGATTGCTCATTACGAAAGGCCTTTTGTGATTGGTGTGGAAAAACGCATATCTATGAAGTAAAGGGTTAAGCAAGACACTTTATCAACACAAGCTTACATGTAGTACAGGTTCTACTCATGAGGACTTCAAGTGTGATTTGACCGAATTGTAACAACTTGTCTCAGACTCAATATAAAATAAATAAGTTTAAATCAAAATAATGTGGAAATAATGTGGAACAGTGGAACATTGGCATGAGTTTGGCCAAGTTTGACTGACACTGGGTGCTGTTTGATGAAGGTAACACAGTTTGAAAAGAATGCAAAGCAGCAATGATACACTGCAAAGAATGACACAGTTGTCAACAACAGGCCCAAGAGGGCCTGAGGATGCTCTACTTGCTCATAGTGATCATAGCATTTTTTGAAATATCACAATATTAACCCTCTTTGGTGGGGTTGTCTTAACAACTTATGGATAAATACCCCCACACCCATACTGAACAAAAAGTTAATTGCTATATAAGAAATAAGAAATATTTTAAATTCCCATACAACTCATCTGTAAAAGATAAATAGTCCCCGTACAGAACCCTTATACATCCCAGCCCCTTGATTTGTCAAAATTTCAATCATTCAATCTTAGGGATTTGTTATAAGCAGAAATGCTTTAGATTTTAAGTAGAAGTTTTTTTTTGTACATATGGATGTGAAAATGAAAAATATCAGTTTTCCCTATAATATTCCTATGTAAAATTAAAGGTCACCTTGCAGGGTCCCTATATATCCTAGGCCCTTGATTTGCAAAATCTTCAATCTCTTGCTGATGTAACGATAATTTATATCATATATGAACAAGTTTGACAGAAAGGTTATTGAGAGAAAGACTTATAAAAATTCCCAATTTTAACCATATTGCCCCCACCCCCTTGCCCCTTATGGAAATTCAATCCTCTTTATTGAACAAAGGCAAATTTATGCTTTAGATCTAAAACTGAACAATATATTTACACAAATGGACGAAAAAATGAGAATTTTCCATTATCCCATAGTAGTCCTATGTAAAACGCAAAGTCCCCTTACAGAGCCTGTATACATCCCTGTGCCCCTTGATTTAAACAAACTTAGAACTCTTAATCATAGGGATAATCTATATCAAATATGAACAAATTTGACTGACTAGTTGTTGAGAGATGTTCAATTTAATCCTTTTGTGTCCCCACCTGGCCCCTTTTGGAAAGTCAATGGTTCTCATTCAACAATCTTATTTGTTATGACTAGAAGATGCTTTAGAACTCGAACTTGAAATTGAATAATAAAAAAAAAATCATACCTGAATGAACAAATTAGAACTTTCCTTTTCCAATAGTATTCCTATATAAAACTCAAAGTCCCCTTACAGGGCCCCTATAAATACAACCCCTTCATTTGAACAAACTTTAAACCAATATTCACTTAGATAATCAATATCAATTATAAACAAATTTGACTTGACTGATTGTTGAGATTTTCTTTTTATTTTAACCCATTTCTGATTCACTCTGGCCCCTTATGGAAAGTCAATCCGTCTTATTGAACCATATCTTATTTTCTATGACTAGATGATGCTTCAGAACTCAAATTTAATAACAATATTGCCCAAATGGAGGAAACAAACTGAATTCTCCATTTTCCTTTATAAAACTCAAAGTCCCGTTACAGGGCCCCTATAAATACAAGACCCTTGATTTGTATAAAATTTAAACTCATACTCATTGGGATAATCTATAGACTGACCAGTTGTTATGAAGAAAATTTTTGAACCCTTTTTTTACCCATCCTGGCCCCTTATAGAAAGTCATTTGTCCTTATTGAATCAAATCTTATTTCTTTTGTCTAGATGAACTCAAACTGAATAATAATTTTGCCCAAATGGTTGAAACAAAATGAGAATTTTCTGTTTTCTCATAGTATCCCTATGTAAAATTCTAAGTGCCCTTTCAGGACCCCTATAAATATTAGCCCCTTAATTCTTATCTTCATTCAAACCTCTACACATAGGGATAATTTATGCCAAGTATGAATAAATTTGACTGACTGTTTCTGAAGAAAACAATTTATGTTATTCCCACCTTTTTGGGCCCCTCCTGACGACTTAAGACAGTAGAACCCAGTCATTTTTACAAATCTTAACCTCCTTAACCAAACAATGCTTCTGTGAAATATAGGCAAAATCAGTTCCTTTTTTAAACAAAAAAAAAACATTTATTATAATGGTCAGTAGAGCTAAAAATGAAGAAGTGTCATCAAACCGTCAAAATTGCAAAAAAGCAATCGGGTCAATCCAATTTTTTACCCTGCATTTTTGGAGCAACAGATGACAATCCATGGAAACAAGATGCCTTTATAACCATTGGTAACGTGTTCAGTGATCCAGAATTGGACTTCTCTATATGTAGAAGTGTAAAATTAATTGGTATGTGAGACAATCAAGTTTAATGCTATCAGACACGTCTACAACAGCACCTTACCTCTAGTATCCCTGTTAGATTCCAGATTGACCCGTACCATCTCCACCGGTAGTTTACCAATGTTCTGTAGGGTTATTACACATTCACAACTATAGAAAATAAAAATTATAACACATGTAGCTTAAACAATCAATGAACAAAGAATCACCACTAGAATTTATTCAACTGATACAGGCAGTTATTGAGTAATAATTCACAGACTAAACTTGTCTCTCAGGGGGAAAATTAGGTCTTTCTCTAATACAATTGTGAACCTAAAAGCAAAGTGGACATGCGCATCGAGGCTCAACGTTGTTCATTTGTAACAAGTTTTGTCATATGTGGTCATTTGTTGTGAAAAAGAAGCTCAGTCATCATTTTCCATTTGGAAAATTTAAAGGACCATAGTTTGGTCCTTAAATCACTGAATCGATAAACCTTCCAGAATCCCAGGAAAGAGCGGTTAGGTTGATTGATCATTTGTTAACCTCGACTGTATAAATATGACGCTAAATATTTAAACAATGTCCATCTCTCTGTACAAAACTACTTACCATTGTCCAGAGTAGAGAACTGTATTGGCGCTAGTAACAACATTGAACTCTTCACCAAACGATAGGAAACTGGCCGATGTAGGCAAGGATGATGTAAGCTGTATTTGGGGCAATGCTGGGACGACCTTCACCTTGAAATGGGACTGTGCAATAGTATCACAGTCACGTAACCGACAATTACTTTTTACACCGAAGAGTTTTGTGGTGTAACCTGGAATATACATGATACACATACAAGGCTAAAGTTTGTATATTAGTTTTGTGGTGTAACCTGGAATATACATGATACACATACGAGGCTAAAGTTTGTATATTAGTTTTGTGGTGTAACCTGGAATATACATGATACACATACAAGGCTAAAGTTTGTATATAAGTTTTGTGGTGTGACCTGGAATATACATGATACACATATGAGGCTAAAGTTTGTATATTAGTTTTGTGGTGTAACCTGAAATAAACATGATAAACATATAAGGCTAAAGTTTGTATTTTAGTTCTGTGGTGTAACCTGGAATATACATGATACACATACAAGGCTAAAGTTTGTATATTAGTTTTGTGGTGTAACCTGGAATATACATGATACACATACAAGGCTAAAGTTTGTATTTTAGTTTTGTGTTGTAACCTGGAATATACATGATACACATACAAGGCTTAAGTTTGTATATTAGTTTTGTGGTGTAACCTGGAATATACATGATACACATACAAGGCTAAAGTTTGTATTTTAGTTTTGTGGTGTAACCTGGAATATACATGATACACATACGAGGCTAAAGTTTGTATATTAGTTTTGTGTTGTAACCTGGAATATACATGATAAACATATAAGGCTAAAGTTTGTATTTTAGTTTTGTGGTGTAACCTGGAATATACATGATACACATACAAGGCTTAAGTTTGTATTTTAGTTTTGTGTTGTAACCTGGAATATACATGATACACATACAAGGCTAAAGTTTGTATTTTAGTTTTGTGGTGTAACCTGGAATATACATGATACACATACAAGGCTAAAGTTTGTATTTTAGTTTTGTGGTGTAACCTGGAATATACATGATACACATACGAGGCTAAAGTTTGTATATTAGTTTTGTGTTGTAACCTGGAATATACATGATAAACATATAAGGCTAAAGTTTGTATTTTAGTTTTGTGGTGTAACCTGGAATATACATGATACACATACGAGGCTAAAGTTTGTATTTTAGTTTTGTGGTGTAACCTGGAATATACATGATACACATACGAGGCTAAAGTTTGTATTTTAGTTCTGTGGTGTAACCTGGAATATACATGATACACATACGAGGCTAAAGTTTGTATTTTAGTTTTGTGGTGTAACCTGGAATATACATGATACACATACAAGGCTTAAGTTTGTATTTTAGTTCTGTGGTGTAACCTGGAATATACATGATACACATACGAGGCTAAAGTTTGTATTTTAGTTTTGTGGTGTAACCTGGAATATACATGATACACATACGAGGCTAAGGTTTGTATTTTAGTTTTGTGGTGTAAACTGGAATATATATGATACACATACAAGGCTAAAGTTTGTAAACTAGTTTTGTGGTGTAACCTGGAATATACATGATACACATACAAGGCTAAAGTTTGTATTTTAGTTTTGTGGTGTAACCTGGAATATACATGTACATGATACACATACGAGGCTGAAGTTTGTATATTAGTTCTGTGGTGTAACCTGGAATATACATGATACACATACAAGGCTTAAGTTTGTATTTTAGTTTTGTGTTGTAACCTGGAATATACATGATACACATACGAGGCTAAAGTTTGTATTTTAGTTTTGTGTTGTAACCTGGAATATACATGATACACATACGAGGCTTAAGTTTGTATTTTAGTTTTGTGGTGTAACCTGGAATATACATGATACACATACAAGGCTTAAGTTTGTATTTTAGTTTTGTGGTGTAACCTGGAATATACATGATACACATACAAGACTAAGGTTTGTATTTTAGTTTTGTGGTGTAACCTGGAATATACATGATACACATATGAGGCTAAAGTTTGTATTTTAGTTTTGTGGTGTAACCTGGAATATACATGATACACATACAAGGCTTAAGTTTGTATTTTAGTTTTGTGGTGTAACCTGGAATATACATGATACACATACAAGACTAAGGTTTGTATTTTAGTTTTGTGGTGTAACCTGGAATATACATGATACACATACAAGGCTAAAGTTTGTATTTTAGTTTTGTGGTGTAACCTGGAATATACATGATACACATACAAGGCTAAAGTTTGTATTTTAGTTTTGTGGTGTAACCTGGAATATACATGATACACATACGAGGCTAAAGTTTGTATATTAGTTTTGTGTTGTAACCTGGAATATACATGATAAACATATAAGGCTAAAGTTTGTATTTTAGTTCTGTGGTGTAACCTGGAATATACATGATACACATACGAGGCTAAAGTTTGTATTTTAGTTTTGTGGTGTAACCTGGAATATACATGATACACATACGAGGCTAAAGTTTGTATTTTAGTTCTGTGGTGTAACCTGGAATATACATGATACACATACAAGGCTAAAGTTTGTATTTTAGTTTTGTGGTGTAACCTGGAATATACATGATACACATACAAGGCTAAAGTTTGTATTTTAGTTCTGTGGTGTAACCTGGAATATACATGATACACATACGAGGCTAAAGTTTGTATTTTAGTTTTGTGGTGTAACCTGGAATATACATGATACACATACGAGGCTAAGGTTTGTATTTTAGTTTTGTGGTGTAAACTGGAATATATATGATACACATACAAGGCTAAAGTTTGTAAACTAGTTTTGTGGTGTAACCTGGAATATACATGATACACATACAAGGCTAAAGTTTGTATTTTAGTTTTGTGGTGTAACCTGGAATATACATGTACATGATACACATACGAGGCTGAAGTTTGTATATTAGTTCTGTGGTGTAACCTGGAATATACATGATACACATACAAGGCTTAAGTTTGTATTTTAGTTTTGTGTTGTAACCTGGAATATACATGATACACATACGAGGCTAAAGTTTGTATTTTAGTTTTGTGTTGTAACCTGGAATATACATGATACACATACAAGGCTTAAGTTTGTATTTTAGTTTTGTGGTGTAACCTGGAATATACATGATACACATACAAGACTAAGGTTTGTATTTTAGTTTTGTGGTGTAACCTGGAATATACATGATACACATACGAGGCTAAAGTTTGTATTTTAGTTTTGTGGTGTAACCTGGAATATACATAATACACATACAAGGCTAAAGTTTGTATATTAGTTCTGTGGTGTAACCTGGAATATACATGATACACATACAAGGCTAAAGTTTGTATATTAGTTCTGTGGTGTAACCTGGAATATACATAATACACATACAAGGCTAAAGTTTGTATATTAGTTCTGTGGTGTAACCTGGAATATACATGATACACATACAAGGCTAAAGTTTGTATATTAGTTTTGTGGTGTAACCTGGAATATACATGATACACATACAAGGCTTAAGTTTGTATTTTAGTTTTGTGGTGTAACCTGGAATATACATGATACACATACAAGGCTAAAGTTTGTATATTAGTTTTGTGGTGTAACCTGGAATATACATGATACACATACGAGGCTAAAGTTTGTATATTAGTTTTGTGGTGTAACCTGGAATATACATGATACACATACGAGGCTAAAGTTTGTATTTTAGTTTTGTGTTGTAACCTGGAATATACATGATACACATACAAGGCTTAAGTTTGTATTTTAGTTTTGTGGTGTAACCTGGAATATACATGATACACATACGAGGCTAAGGTTTGTATTTTAGTTTTGTGGTGTAACCTGGAATATACATGATACACATACGAGGCTAAAGTTTGTATTTTAGTTTTGTGGTGTAACCTGGAATACACATGATACACATACAAGGCTAAAGTTTGTATATTAGTTTTGTGGTGTAACCTGGAATATACATGATACACATACAAGGCTAAAGTTTGTATATTAGTTTTGTGGTGTAACCTGGAATATACATGATACACATACAAGGCTTAAGTTTGTATATTAGTTTTGTGGTGTAACCTGGAATATACATGATACACATACGAGGCTAAGGTTTGTATTTTAGTTTTGTGGTGTAACCTGGAATATACATGATACACATACGACGCTAAAGTTTGTATATTAGTTTTGTGGTGTAACCTGGAATATACATGATAAACATACAAGGCTAAAGTTTGTATTTTAGTTTTGTGGTGTAACCTGGAATATACATGATACACATACGAGGCTAAGGTTTGTATTTTAGTTTTGTGGTGTAACCTGGAATATACATGATACACATACAAGGCTAAAGTTTGTATTTTAGTTTTATGGTGTAACCTGGAATACACATGATACACATACAAGGCTAAAGTTTGTATTTTAGTTTTGTGGTGTAACCTGGAATATACATGATACACATACAAGGCTAAGGTTTGTATTTTAGTTTTGTGGTGTTACCTGGAATATACATGATACACATACGACGCTAAAGTTTGTATATTAGTTTTGTGGTGTAACCTGGAATATACATGATACACATACGAGGCTAAGGTTTGTATTTTAGTTTTGTGGTGTAACCTGGAATATACATGATACACATACGACGCTAAAGTTTGTATATTAGTTTTGTGGTGTAACCTGGAATATACATGATACACATACGAGGCTAGTTTTGTGTTGTAACCTGGAATATACATGATACACATACGACGCTAAAGTTTGTATATTAGTTTTGTGGTGTAACCTGGAATATACATGATACACATACAAGGCTAGTTTTGTGTTGTAACCTGGAATATACATGATACACATACGACGCTAAAGTTTTTATATTAGTTTTGTGGTGTAACCTGGAATATACATGATACACATACGAGGCTAAGGTTTGTATTTTAGTTTTGTGGTGTAACCTGGAATATACATGATACACATACGACGCTAAAGTTTGTATATTAGTTTTGTGGTGTAACCTGGAATATACATGATACACATACGAGGCTAAGGTTTGTATTTTAGTTTTGTGGTGTAACCTGGAATATACATGATACACATACGACGCTAAAGTTTGTATATTAGTTTTGTGGTGTAACCTGGAATATACATGATACACATACGAGGCTAGTTTTGTGTTGTAACCTGGAATATACATGATACACATACAAGGCTAGTTTTGTGGTGTAACCTGGAATATACATGATACACATACGAGGCTAGTTTTGTGTTGTAACCTGGAATATACATGATACACATACGACGCTAAAGTTTGTATATTAGTTTTGTGGTGTAACCTGGAATATACATGATACACATACAAGGCTAAAGTTTGTATTTTAGTTTTATGGTGTAACCTGGAATATACATGATACACATACAAGGCTAAAGTTTGTATTTTAGTTTTGTGGTGTAACCTGGAATATACATGATACACATACAAGGCTTAAGTTTGTATTTTAGTTTTGTGGTGTAACGTGGAATATACATGATACACATACAAGGCTAAAGTTTGTATTTTAGTTTTGTGGTGTAACGTGGAATATACATGATACACATACAAGGCTAAAGTTTGTATTTTAGTTTTGTGGTGTAACGTGGAATATACATGATACACATACAAGGCTTAAGTTTGTATTTTAGTTTTGTGGTGTAACGTGGAATATACATGATACACATACAAGGCTAAAGTTTGTATTTTAGTTTTGTGGTGTAACGTGGAATATACATGATACACATACAAGGCTTAAGTTTGTATTTTAGTTTTGTGGTGTAACGTGGAATATACATGATACACATACAAGGCTAAAGTTTGTATTTTAGTTTTGTGTTGTAACCTGGAATATACATGATACACATACAAGGTTAAAGTTTGTATTTTAGTTTTGTGGTGTAACGTGGAATATACATGATACACATACAAGGCTAAAGTTTGTATTTTAGTGTTATAAAATCATGCATAGTAACTGGTGGGTTGACAAGCTAGCTTTTATTTCAAGGCAGTGAAGTGTCACCAATATTTAAAAAAAAAAAAAAAAGGGTATCCTCAAATGCTCTAAAAATACATCCATCTATTAAAATTCAATGAAAGTCATTCTAGTCAACTGCTGCAAGAAATAACAGTCCTTACAAACCATTTTATTTTGAAAATATTTTGAACCAAATAATAAAAGCCTTTTTTTGTGTAAGAATTGTGTTGATGTCACTGAAAAAGGGGGGCACAACTCTGTACTGAGACATAATAGACAACTGCCAAATGGTCAATGCCACTTTATTGACAGGATCGCGTACCTAGAACAGTGAGATCTCCAGATGAGGTGGGTCGTGACATGATCTTCACGAGATAGGGCCCCGATTCTGGCGCAATACTAGGACTGGTGGGGAATGTCTCAATCTCAACACCCTCTGACATCAAACCCATGTGAAAGATCTTGAGCTCATCGGGCAATGGATTACATACTTGAAGCTGAATCTCTGCAATATCGCCCTGCACCCAGCAGAAATCTGTAATACATATCATATGTATGTTTATGTTTTTATTTACACTTGCGCTTTGAACTGGTCATTTTGGTGAGCTGGAAAAGGTGATATATTAAGAATTCGCACCTATATTTGAAAAAAAAGAGGAATTTTCAAAAAACAGTGGAGATTTTAAGCAAAATCATGTAAATTTTTTTGTTACTTCATTAACAGTAAGTATACCACTAGCTTAAAACATTACGATCATGCAATAAACATTAATTGTTCCAAATACGAACAAATTAGGGTAAACATAAAAAGTTAACGCGTTCAAGCTTCTGTAACATGTAAACCGCAAAAAGACCAGGAAATATTATGAATAACAAAGAGTCTGATTTTTAAACTGGCATAAGAAAGTTGTGCATGTGCATCTCGATACCTTATAAAAAAATATGCCAACCCCCTTTGTAATGAAAAGTGTCCTTAGAGCTTGCATGATAAACATATCTATCTGGATGTTCAATGTCAAATTTACAAATGATATTTACAACAATGAAATATAGAAAGAATAAATACCTTAACGATTTCGGTAACGACTTTGGATCATTTCTTTTTTACCAAAAAAATTAATGTGCCTGGAATTTCAACTCACATTTATTAAAACAGGCTCAGATTTTGCGCATCCAGAACCCAGGACACAGGGAAAAATGAAACACTGACTGAGAAATAACGATAAATACAATGATATTTCCTTCAAAGTTTACTCGTCCGACGGATTAGTTACTGCCAGGTGAAAATCACTTGTTCACCGACAAAAATCACTCATCAGGATGAGCAGATGAGTGCTTTTGCCGGCCCCTTGAATACTGCTTAAGCAGGCACTAGGGGACGATAGCATATTTCTTCAATCATCACGAGAATTCGTTGTGGATTGTTATAGATTTATTTTTCCCCTTTTCTGTTTTTATATCTTATACTTGCAATTTATACTGGCTTCAGTTACGTCAACATATTGAAATAATTATATACTTTAATACGTAAAAAAATAAATAATCTAACGTGATCATGTTTTCAGACTGTCTCCAATACAAATCCATAATTAATAACCAACACTTGCATAAATGAGAAATAAAAAGCCAGTCAGAATTCAGTTATGTTTTACACAGGCCTGGTCAGCTCAGTTGATAGCGTGTCTGATTATCAATCCATGTGTCGTGAGTTCAAACCCCTGCCTGGTCTCAGCCTCAGTGGAAATGGGTGTGCGGATTAACCCTCCAGGATCCACAAGAAAGAGTTGTTAGGTTAACTGATTGCCTGCTGGCCCTCGAAGGCAAACAGTGACGCTAAATATTCAAACAAACAAACAATAAAGTTTTTAATTATAAAGCTCTTTACTCCATATGCACTTTAACCAGACTCTTCCAAACTCAAAGGCCACACAGAGTCAATTTCCATGAATAGAAACATTTTATTTTACCCATTTATTCTGATAGAGCAAAAACAGTGCAGAACCTCTTCTGATTGCTAGTCACGAGCAATCAGAACTGGTTCTACACTGTTTTCAAGAGCCTTCTATATTAGAGGTGTTCAAAGGTGTCTATTTGAAGTAAAGGGTTAAGTAAACTAAACCATGATAAAATGTTGAGACAGAAGCTTGGTTGTTGTAATGCTCTTACCGACATCAGTTATGGCAGTTTCCTCCGTAGTGGCTCCCAGGTTGAGAGGTGTAAATATAAATACATTATCTTCCGCGGTGGTGAGAGTGGCAGTTAATGGGCGTGGTTCAAGATGAGGGTGGAGTGGTATCAGTTTAAAACTTCTGAAATTAAACAGTTACAATCAATCATACCGTTATGAGTTTATACTAATAATTTATTTAAGCTGGATTGCAAAGAAAACTCATAGCTCTTATGAAACGGTTTCAAGTCCATTTCCTGGCTAAAACCAGTACAGCATGTTATTTTTGAGAGACTACATGTATGGGTGGAGCTAGAGATCAAAGGTGAGTGATAAACCCTTTTACCGCTGAATTACTGTTTCCTTTTCATAATTATAATTCATTTCCATTGAAATCATATCTGACATCCAGTGTATAGTTTTTTGTAGAATAAACTGCAGTTAATGGCAGAGTAAAATAAGGTAAAAATATGGTTTACGTTTTCAGTAAAATAATATTGGAAAGTCATCATATTTTTTTCTTTTGGATATGAATACATGCAGATTATGTCAGAAAATTCTACGCTAGAAAAAAAAAGCTTAAACAAAGGACACTGGAAGAATGCAAATACATCTAATGTCATTCTGTATAACACGGTCAGTCCATCTGAATGATTACAACATTTAAGGTAGGCCATAGCAATCCTACTTGATTTTTTTACATCTCACGTAATTTATCAAAAATCTGTACACATATACTATGAAACTTTTTTTTTAATACAGTCCCGCAGAATTTTGTTAACAGCACCCCCTAGCGCTATGTGTTTTTCGGATGATTTTCACCGGTTTTTTTTGTTATAAAATGGTCAATATTAATTTGAAACTGTTTTTAATATCATTTTTAAATTACTTACTTCTTACTATTTCCTGTTATAAGATTATATCTTTAATACAGATAAAACGCAATTTATGTTACCTTTACATCTAATCATTACACCGGGATTGATTAAAATGTGGGTTTAAAAACAACAAATTCTGAACATTCATGCATGATTGCGCAAAAAAAGCTCTGGTACAAGTTTACATATGTTAAAAGTTTATTCATTTCACTACAATATGACCGAATAAAAAGAGGTTGTGTTCACGCTAGTTTTTTCATGAATTCGAACTCAAATTAAAAATGAAACTCTTAAAAACACACGACATTTGTCTGCTATCTTGGACGACGTACTTTACATTAGTATTATATGGCATTCTCTATGCCAATTCTGAAGGCCTTCTTAATGTACTCTGACATGGCGGTAAGTAACAACATGTATATTATATATGCCAGATTGTTTTGTTACTTACTTGACAAGTGGTATATTGAGTAGAGGTATATGGGGAACAATGACCCCTGAATCAACCAGCGCCAGAGGTTGAGTGGTCCCTTCACACTGGGATGTAAAGTTTTCTAGGCCAGATATCACTTCTCTTTTCTCCGTCAAGGTCAGGTGATCCAGCAACGTGTACAACAGAAGTGTTGTATACCTGAAAAAAAGAGGAATCCATTTAACAAAGGACCAATTAATTTTAAACTGCTTATTAAGGTTCCACTGTAACCTAAGACATTTAGTTTATACAAATATATTTTAGCTTGACTGCGAAGAAAGCTCAAAGCTTATTTGAACCACTCCAGAGTCAACTTCCTGAGTAGGGCCAGTACTGAGTGTTGTTCTTTTGAGAGACATCAGGCAGAACTGGGGATCAAAGACTCTAAAACCCAGGATCTCTGGTATGACAGAGCCTTTTTCTGGAAATTGGGAAGAGGCCTAAAGCTTGCGAGATTGGAAAAAAAACAGCGCGATTGAGGGGAAAATGAGAATTCTTTTAAGGCTTTAGCAAAAACTTGAATAAAAAGTGTAATACTGTTAAGATCATGTTCTAACTAATAATTATCAGATATTACAATAATACTTCTTATCCAGTTGGGTTATCCTAATGTAAGAAAAAAAATAAAATAAATAAAACATTTTTTTTTTCCATTTTGGGAATTTTTTTTGCCTCAGTTGGGAAAAAAACATGATTTTTAAACTGGAAAGCCATAAAAAGTCCTGCATGAGCGACATACACTCTAACCACTACCCTACTTTTCCACTTATTCATTTTAAAGTCATCTACAACTCATATCTGTACTTACAGGTTCAACCCCAGTTTGGTCCACCCACTATATGTGAGTAAGTTACGTACAGAAGGATGGTGGTTTTACTCCGATTTATGTATATCTGTTTAGTGTCTACCTCTACCAATAGAAATGGATGCCTCATGTCACCTGTATTGTGCTGAAAATGGCATCAAACCCTATGCCATTCCATTCCATTTTTCTCTTATTGAAATCTTATGCAAATCACACGCAGCTTCTTATCTGGCACAATTGCCTACAGTCACCCAGGTTAGCTCAGTCACTAATGCATCTGACTATCAATTCAGGGTCAGGAGTTCAAATCATCGCCTGGCAACAGTCTCCATGCGGATTAATCTACTACATTGCTTCTCATTGTCATTCCTCTATCACAGCTGATTCAAGTGGGAAAGTTATCAGTTACTTGTGGAGATGGCTGTGATCAAGTGCTGGTTTACCTTCTAGGATCCAAAGAATCTGAATGGCAAACAATGAAATAAACTCTATGCAAGACAGCTAAAATAATATTGATTTGCTAATCTGAGAATTTAGTTGACTAACCATTTAAACAAAATACTTGTAAGATTTTGTGTAGTTGTTCGACACATTTTTAAAAAAAATTTAAACAACTGTATATTTTCAAAGCAATGTAGTGTTCAACTTCCAACTGAAATACTGTTTTTAATAAATTACCATTTATTATCAAATTTACATGTAACATGTTCATACATGTAGATCAATCTATACTATCTTATACACAGAAATTTACATTGAAATTGTCCTACCATAAATCAACTTTCCATGATACTGTTAAAAGTCATTTTCTAATTGTCCCAAGGTAAATCATTTTCAATAACAGCAGAAGGCTTGAAAAGGATGTGCATTATACATGCTTGCTGGCTACAATACAACTCTTTCTTAACATATTTTTTATAACCTATTTACTTTTAAACATTATTTATAAAAGTAAAAAACACATGTCCCAAGGGCAGGTTACCCATCTAGTACCATACTACATGTAATTGGTACCCTAGAGATGATGCTTCCACATCTCACATACCTTATAACCAAGGGCAGGTTACCCATCTAGTACCATACTACATGTAATTGGTACCCTCGAGATGATGCTTCCACATCTCACATACCTTATAGCCAAGGGCAGGTTACCCATCTAGTACCATACTACATGTAATTGGTACCCTAGAGATGATGCTTCCACATCTCACATACCTTATAACCAAGGGCAGGTTACCCATCTAGTACCATACTACATGTAATTGGTACCCTCGAGATGATGCTTCCACATCTCACATACCTTATAGCCAAGGGCAGTTTACCCATCTAGTACCATACTACATGTAATTGGTACCCTCAAGATGATGCTTCCACATCTCACATACCTTATAGCCAAGGGCAGGTTACCCATCTAGTACCATACTACATGTAACTGGTACCCTAGAGATGATGCTTCCACATCTCACATACCTTATAGCCAAGGGCAGGTTACCCATCTAGTACCATACTATATGTAATTGGTACCCTCGAGATGATGCTTCCACATCTCACATACCTTATAGCAAAGGGCAGGTTACCCATCTAGTACCATACTACATGTAACTGGTACCCTAGAGATGATGCTTCCACATCTCACATACCTTAAAGCCAAGGGCAGGTTACCCATCTAGTACCATACTACATGTAATTGGTACCCTAGAGATGATGCTTCCACATCTCACATACCTTATAGCCAAGGGCAGGTTACCCATCCGCTTGGTGGAGTAAATCAACTCCTGAAGTATCCGAGTCTGTAACACTGGCCAACCATTTGTTTGTCCTGGCAAAATATAGTGTAAACATGACACAAACATGTTACCATAACAACACAGCTTAAATTAAAAATGTTTACAATCCTGTACATGTATTTGTCTAAAATGTTTTATATAAAACCTAGTTCACAGTCATGTGAAATTATTTTTCTTTGATACAAAATTGTCCTGGCAAAAAATAGTATAAACATGACACAAATATGTTACCATAACAACACAGCTCAAATTAAAAATTCGCCACTTATAAGACAATTCTGTAATAATATATTTCATCCTACCCAATATTTAACAAACATACAAGACAGATCTAACTTCACAAAGATCAGACACAATATTATTTTTCAAATGAATCTGTAGCAAATTAATATGTTTTAAGCAATGTCCTGTCTAAAAAGACCACTTTTGCTCCTTCCCATGGCTGGCTGCTTAAGACAGGTTTGACTGTATTTTAAGTTTTGGGTCCTCCATAGCCGGGTCTAAGGCAATGTCATCTGAAGACCACTAACATCGCTGGTTCAAGCCTTGCTTGATTGAAAAAATTTGTAACAAAGTTTGCCAGTAATTTGCAGAAAGATGCTGGTTCTACTCAGGTCTATTCCAAGGTCTTCTACCAATAAAACTGGATATACCATATATAACCAGCCATGTTTTGTGAAAAAAAATAAAAACCTGTATATTGTGATCACCTCTCTGTGTATGGGCCAGTATGTGTAATAATATTTGATGATCACGTTAGACAGTTTCGACCGTAAGTCTATTTTTTCGTAAAATATAAATTTGGCCGTGTGGACAGTTTTTGTGACTAAAAACAGTTACTGATGGATGTAGTCCCAACTTTATGTACCCATCAAAAATTATAGACTACCACTACAAGTGCTTAATGTTTTGGCCTTGATTTATGGTTGGGATGCTGACACTCGTGTGTTGATGTCACAATCTGTACATACAGTAGAACCATCGAGGTCTAACAGACAATCAGTTAACCTATCCACTGTTTCCTGGGATCCTGGAAGGTTAACCAGAACTCGAGCACACCCCATCTCTGCAAGTAACTTATACCTTTCCCACTAGAATCAGCGTTGAGACGAATGATAATGAGACGCAATGTCGTATATCAATCATCACGGAGACTGTGGCCGGGCAGGGATTCAAACTCATGACCCCTGGGTTGATAGTGAGACGCCCCAATGACTGAGCTAATTGGGTCGATGGCTTGAACCCGACGGGACTGGACATATTTGTATGAGCCAAGTAATGTTCAACATCTTATCAAAACATGTACACTATACATCGAAATTGGAATTTGGCAGTGACCATATAGGTGGTTCGAGCTATATGTGGTGTTCCAGTCATCTGTGTTCGAGCCAACAAAGTTCTATTGTACTTGATTTGAAAGTCCCATCTTGTGGATCCAGTTTTATACTGTATCCAACAATACACTTGACCTACATGTACCTGATTTCACTGTCCTATATATTTACTTATACTAATTGTTTTTAGAGGCCATCAAGTCAAATTGGGGATTGAACTTACAACTTCTAATGTGAGCAGTCAACACTCTATTAACTACACTTCTCCCCTATACTTGGGATGCTATCAAGGAATACACTTGACTTACCAGATTTCAAAGCCCCATCCTTGGGATCAAGATATATTCTATATCCAGAAAGGGCTTGAACAAGTATTTGATGGCATGTATGCCAGTTCTGTTTTGGGTTTTGTGGAGCGACGGACTGCATGGCGGCCACACGTCTAAAAAACGAGGCCTTCCTCTGGAAACCAATTTGAGCATACAAGGTCGCCAAGGTGGAATATCTGTTAATCTGAAGAACAAACACAGTTTTCAATAATTACATCGATTGAATATTTAACATAATTTTTATGCCATCGAGGGCTAACATACGATCAGTTAACCTAACCGTTGTTTCCTTGGATCCTGGAAAGTTAACCAGTACTTGAGTATACCCTATCTCTACAAGTAACTGATAACTTTCCCACTTGAATCAGCAGTGAGAGATGAATGAAAATGAGACAAATTGTCATATACCAATCATCACTGAGACTGCAGGGATTCAAACTCACAACTCATGGATTGATAGTCAGATGTGTTACTGATTGAGCTGATGAGGCACACTTCCAGGTTGAAAACATGGATTACAGCTTTACAAATGTATAAAAATTAGCATAGCACTGAACACTTCACTTTGTAGTCGCATGTCTGTAAATAACGGAAAGTGGCAGTTTATTGCGCACACTGATCACCTGTTATGCAATGTTGGAGCATTTATGTTACATGGCGATAGTACAGTAACTTTGCCACCAGAATATATGGACGGTCACTTATTCAACCCCTCACAAGGACAATCTTGATTTTGCCATGTTCACTTTCAAGAAACTTGGTAGGAAGTATCAATAAGTAAGGGCATGCAATATTGTTGTTATGTACTGGTTCACTGAGACTCTGTGGAAGTTGTGGCCCTTTAACCCTTTACTTCATATAGACGCCTTTGGACACCTCTAATACTGAAAGCATTAATTCACCACGTATCAGCAATAGGTGAATTATGTTTATATTAACTGACAGAGTGGAAAACAGTGCAGGAAGTGTTCAGATTGCTCGTGCACTGTTTTCAAAGGCCTTCCGTGATTGGTGCGTGAAAACGAGTATCTATGAAGTAAAGGGTTAAGGATATCACAGTTGGAAACCACGACTACCTTAAGTACCTAATAAACTCCTCCCACAGTTGTCAAAAGTATTTTCAGGAATACTAATAATATTCAATATTCAATCAACCTGAAAGTGGTTCAAACCATCACTTTCATTATGACTGAGGAAACAGTCAAAATCTCTTGATTGGTTAAAATTTATAATATGAAAATTAAGTAGTTTTCTTAACTAACAGTGCATTCATATGCTTATAATAAACAGGAGGCAGTGACTTATTGTGCATACTAATTGCCAATTATGTGGCGTAGTAGCCATTTATGTTATATGCATGTTAGATACATTAACCATGCAGTACAAGATTATAGGCTGCAGCATGAATACTTACCCGGTCCTCGTCAGACAGATGTAGGTTAATATAGACCACGTTCTGTAGGAAGTCTGCTGCCTGGAGAAATTTCTGAAATGGAAAGTTTGTATGACAATTACATGTCGCATTATGGTACTGATGTTGATAGGGGAGGGGGGGGGGGGAGATCAAAATGATAATGATGATCAGCATGTTCCTAACAATGTTATGTTATGTTCCCTCACAGAGAACTGGAGCAGCATCTACAGCCTAGCACAACACAGTTGTATCTAATTATTTTACTGCAGAACTTTGTTGGGCTGAACACGGATGGCTGGACAACATATGTAGCTTGAACCACTCATCTGGTTCCGGCCAAATTTCTATTTTGATGTATGTACATTTTGAACAATACTTGGCTCAAACAACCCTTAACTATTTTGTCCAGTCCTGTCGGGTTTGAGCCATCAAAGTTCTACTGTAAGAACTCTTCAAATGTTGTAATATTACCCCAAAAAGTAAATCTGTATTTCTTTCATTCAAAAGACCAATACCGGTAGGTATTTTTAGTTGGAGGAGTGGGAAATTGAACCTGCAACCCCTGGGTTCACTGTCAGAGGCCTTAACTACTGGACCACTAGTCAGAAACAGAGAAAGAATGCCTGGTCTCTCTCAATCTATACTTCTTAGCAACTTCTTCTTTTAAATCCTAACAACCTTAATATTCCAAATGACTTGCAAAGAACAATAGAGGTCACAGGTCAACAGGAGGGGAGATTATTAAAAGTGATGATTGATTTGAAAACACTGGGATAATCTGGGATCACCAAGCAGGCAACTGTGGCAAACATTGTAATTGATCTTGATCCAATGTATTGTACAGCAGTATGGTGGACCAATTAGGTCATCAAACCAATCATCAAGTTTAACACTTGTTTGTTTGATGTTTGAAGGATGTGTGACACACACAACTGGTGTTTTAAGGTTGTTGTTATATTATTGTAACTGCTGTTTGTTTATTTGTTTGTTTGTTTTCGGCAGCGTTATAGTAAACAATGAGCCATCATTAATTAAGAGAATAAGAAAAGTATGTAAATTGAATACAGGCACCACAGTTAATGGAATATATAGCTGAATAGTTAAAATGTTCTCTTTTCAATTTAAATTCAAATTTTTGTATATGTGATTACAAAATTGAAAAAAAAAAAAAATTCCACAATATCGGTATGTTTAACCTAAAAAGGTAGTGTACTGGCCTGGATGAAATGTATTTTAATTACAAATCTTTAATCCTTAATTACATAGAAAGACTAATATAAGATTTATCTGCAGTAGGGTATAAACTTTGTTTGGAAACCATTATTTTTCACCATTTTGGTAAAAATTACCAGAAAATACAAGATTTGTTGTTTTTCATAAAATTTAAAAGAAAAATTTGTTATATACATCAATTCTATTTAAAATCTTTCAGTGGAAATATGTAATTATTAGTATATAAACATACAAAATATTATAAATATATAGAATATTTATAAATATAATAGAATCAAATATATTTTCAAATAAGAGCACTGCAAATAGGTGCAGGTGCTCGTCTTTTATTGTATTTAAAATGTTTGAAAGTGTAAAATTATGGCATTGTAAGTTTCTTCTTGCGTAAAATACAAAATAGCAATGTTCTTTGTAAAATCAAAAATAGATAGGAAAGGCTTAAAACCACCCACCACCATCAAAACAGTTAAAAGTCTCAGTAAAAGTACAATATCCATCCAGTATGTCAAGTTTTGTATTCTAATATACAGTTAAACCTGTGTAAGTGGCCACCTATATTAAGCAGTCACCTGTCTTAAGCAGCCACATATGCTATTTCCCATTTCTATGCTTTAAGAACAAATCAACCTGAATTATGTTCAATGTATTAAGCAACAACCTATCTTAAAAGGCCACTTTTGCTTCTTAAGACAGGGTTTGACTGTAACATGTAATTTTAACTAAAATGTATGGTGTTTAATGGCAATCTACACATAAATAGGTCATTTTGTGCGTGTAAATTTTTAAAAGGGTATATACACAAGAATGATTGATTGATTGAATGTTTAGCAAAATATTTTGCCATCAAGGGGTAATAGAAAATTAGTTAACCTAACTACTGTTTCCTGGAGGTTTAACCAGTTCTCATGCACGCCTGCATGTAATTGATAACTTTCCCACTTGAATCAGAGGTGAGAGGCAATGATAATGAGCAACAATGTAGTATATCAATCATCACAGACACTATGGCCGGACAAGAATTCAAACTCTTGACCCCTGGATCGATAGTCAAACGTGCTACAGAGTGAGCTAATATACACAAAAAGAAATTGAGCTTTGTTGATTTAAGGACATGACATACAGTATTCCAAAACATTTCCCGACAATCAAATCTCTATTCAGCTTATATGCTATATTATGATCAAGTACCACAATATTAAGATATTTGAGACGAAATATTTTCCTTCATATTTTTGCAGATAACAATCCAACTTTAATTCGACTTCTTAAAAAAAAGTTTTTAAAAATTAACTTAAAAAGTGTTTCAATTTTTTTAAATAAAAAATATGTTCTGTTCAGATTTTTAATTTAAAGCCTGGCATGTTTAATGAGCTTCTGTTATATAATGTGTATTCAATTTGTTTCATGTTCTCCCTATGTGTTTTTGTTAACATTTCACGATTATTTATTTTGTAGGCTATAAACATTTGTACTAAATGATTAACGCTAAATAAAATATTGAACTCATTTGTTTTTATCTAACTTAGTAAGTACTCTTTTACGGCAAATTATTTAACATAATATATCACTCACATATACCCACATAACAACAGAGCCTTGAATTCATGTTTTTACATACAATTTCACACCATTTCCCAACTGAGATGTTTTGAGTGAAAGTGTGTTTTTAGATAGAAATACTTGTACAGTATGTGTTGACTGGTATTACATAAAACAACAACAAGCCAAATAGTTTCCACAACTTCTCAGCAGTACTGAACCCATAGTTAAGCAGAAGTCATCAAATCAAACATTATATATTTGTCCAAAAATGTTTATGTGAGAAATATTGCCAGATAGAGTTTCTACTCAGATTCATATTAACAAGGTCTTCCTCCGCCAACTAAATTGAATGCCGTATATGACCTGTCTAAATAAGGCAGAAGTCATGCTACTCCCCAAAATGACCAGTTCAAAGCGCGAGGGTAAACAAAAACTTTAACACACCCAAACTGATGTTAAACCCATTCTTAACTTCTCACTCTGTGTTTTATTTTTATAAATTATTATAAAATTATATTATATAAGTTGAAGAGTTAAACTATAAATGTGTAATTAGGACACAGATACCCTCGCAATAGTAGTAAATTTTAAAAAAAAATGGCAAAAATTGATCATAACCTGAATTTTATAATTATCTAGCAATGCATCAAATATTAATTAAATACATCGACCATTTCAGAAATTAGAAAACAATTTGACAGTAACGCTGAGCTTGGCGCCAGATAACCAAATGACATTTATCTGTTTCATAATTTAGTGCACATGATAAATACACCATTTTAAAAAAAAAAAGAAAGGATTTTGGATTTGTATAAATTACGGACAATGTAATTGCATAATAAATAATCATTTTCAATAATTTGTAGAAAAAAATCAGGAAATCAATTAATATGCAGTTAATATAACTATAAAAATACTAATTTAGATATTGTTATTTTATATGTACATAACACTATATAGAGAAATTTCAGCTTTATTACATAAATGCTATACATAACTGATCCCCAGCTAAGATTAATTCCTGGCTGCCACATTTCCAAAATTGAGTCATTCCTTCCTAATCCACTACTTCTCTTAATTTCCCTTAATCTGAAAATGATTTTGAGATGCTGGCCTCTGTACAAACAAGCCCCTTTGAAGTATAGGGGCTATTAAGGGCCAATCATACTCAATTCAATCTCAACCTTTGATAAGCAGAGATAATTGCTATACCTATTCTCCACTAATCAGCCAGCTGATTAAAGGTGTTAGTGAAAGGCATACCAAGTTTGGTTACTGTTTATAAAGTAATTTCAGCAGTTGACACAAACATGTGGTAAAAGTGCTGCTATTTTAACCTAATTAGGGATTAATTGCCTTTTATGTTTACCAACTGTTTGTTTTAAGTATTAAATGTGCAAGGAAATTGAGAATGGCAGTTTTTTGAGTTGAGAAGTGGAAGTTGAGATTTTCATGTTTTGGTAAATAAATGGCAGAGTCCAGTAGTGGAAGCCATATCAAAGCTGTATTGTTCTACTGCAAAGATATATATAAAGTATTCTTGGAATTAATCAACAATTTGTAATAGCGCTTTTAGTATTATTTTGTGTCTATAACTGAGTTTGATTGGACCTTTCTTGTGAATTAGAGGAATTGTGATTTTGAGACATATTTTATTTTCGGATCTGTGAGTGGGCAGACCTCAGATTCAGATTTGGACTAGCAGCTGATTCAGACTGAAAATAAATCATCACTCAGTGAAAAAAGTAACGAAAAACTGGTGGTTAATAAGTTACTGGAATATAGACAAAAATTGTGCAGTCCTTACATTTGACATTTACCATGTTCTTAGTGTGACAAAATAACTGGAATTATTGTTTACAAGTAACTCTTAATGTGTATTGTGTGTTTGTGTTGATTGAATTGTAATTGTGACATTAAAATGGATCTTAGTACATCTAGTAACAGACTGTATACAACGGATACCTCAGTTATGGAACCAGTGTATCCGGCCTTCGCAGCACCAACACCAATTAACTTGAGCAGAAACTACCCAGGGAACACTCTCACACCAGGTAAATTTTTTTTTCTTATAATTTCAATGATTTTGCTATTTTAAGTTGCTTTATACAAATTCGGCAATCCTATGAACTTCAATAATTTTAAACAAAATTTGCAGGAAATAATTTCGTTTTGTAGAGAATTTCTTTATGCAAACATGTAAAAGTAAAATTTTGATTTCGTATTCCTGAGATGAATGGCAATGAAGATAATTAAAAACGAGATTCTGCATGAATATGACTGTCTGTTTTTTTCTATTTCTTTTAACATTAAAATCCATTTTTTTAAGCACTTGGATCGAGTTTTACCAACTTTAACTTTTTGTAGTTTTATTCAAATATGGAACAATCTAAATCTCGTTTTGACTGCTTACTTACTACCTATTATGTGATCGATTTTTAATAATATCATTTAGCCAGTCTTACACCATGATCCGTTTCAAGCTTAATGAAGATTGAAGATTTAAAGTATAAACTTAAATCTAGGATCTAGTTTAAACAACATCAACTTAGCCAAGTATAATCAGAAATATATTGTATGACAATACAACGTAGAAGCAAATACTTTCATAAATATATACTAAGAATTACAGAGGTTTCATACCACTGCAATTTTGTACCACACATAGATTAATGTATAAACTTTACAGTGTTTCACACCATAATCAGGTGTCCCCAATCAAATACTTATGATGGTGTTTATGAGAAACCAACTTAAATGACTTTATAAGCATTTATATTTAAAGATTTTAAGTATCTGCATACCCGGTAGCGAATTATTGTCTGTCAAATTCAAATCAGCCCCGATAGAAAGAAATATATAGAGTTTATTTTTGTTTTCTGTTAATAGAAAATTTCAGAATTATTTGTGACACTTTCAATTTTCTAATAACAATATATTTTCTTCATGAAACAAAAATCTGATACTTAAACACTATTTTCCAATGCTAAAATACTTACAAAACATTTCCCGTAGAATTCACTTACAGGAACTACATGTATATTTGTAATTGTGTATCTCTAAGAAAAAAGATGGCCTTTAAAAAATACTAGTACATTTTTAAAGTGACACATGGTAATTTTTACACAACATTATTTTTCGAAAATTATAATATATTATCAGCATGAACATTTTTTATATGAAAATGAAATAAACCATTATTATTTTGATTAATGTTTGAAATACAACACTTTTTTACAATTTATTCAGTATAAAAGAAATAAATATCAGTTTGTTCCCTTACAGATCTTTTTGTTCATATTCTAAAAATTCAGAACAACCAGCATTATAAAAAAAAATAGTTTTAGACAGTAAAATATTTTTTTCAATGAAGGTTCAGATAGTAATATTTGGAAATTAATATTTTCATATGGGTAAAATTTTACAGGCGTAAAAATTTTATTGCACAATTATAAGTCAAATTGATTTCAAAACTGTCTCGTGTCCCTTTAAGGCAGTTTAATATATATCTATGGTAAAATTGGTTTCAAAACTGCCTCGTGTCCCTTTAATGTAGTTTAATATATATATATATGGTAAAATTGATTTCAAAACTGCCTTGTTTCCCTTTAAGGCAGTTTCATATACATATATGGTGAAATTGGATTCCCAACAGTTAATTACTAATTATTTTATGTTCATTAATTAGTGGGGGTTGGTTGATATTTCATTACTGTTCATTTGATTTAATTAACTAAAAAACCTTGGATATTATTAGAACCAGTTACTGCTATCCTGATTATAACAACATTTACTTTCAATGATTATGAAATGATTAATTCGAAAATCATTTTTTTAACAAAGAATTCATATTTTGTTACAAATATCTGAATTGCATTAAACAATTATGTTAATTTATTTATTGTAGGTGCCATTCCCAGCCCTCTGAACTTCTCCGCCATAACACCACCCAGTAGCCCGTATTCATTTTACGGGCTCTATTCGCCAGCTTCAGCACCACGGGTCAGTCCCCTGTATGACCCTGCCTATCTCCGTCGACTGAAGAGTAACCCAATGTTCCGAGATCTACAATCACTGCTTGTACAGGAATGTCAACAGGTAAGCGAAATATCCAAGACTGCTTTTATACACACTTAACTTTCAACAATATATACACGTCTTTGAATTATAAACGAAGATATTACAATATAAACAATGATGAATAATAGCTGATCTCTTTGTCCGTTAATATTCATTCTTTTGCACCAATTACCCACAATCAATCATTTTTTGAAATTGTTATAACTCAAAGTTTCGCAGAGACCCAGATAAAGTGATTTGGAGGATATTTTACTCTATTGACTCAGCTTATACCCTTTAGTTTTTAAAAATGGGAGTAAATTTATCCCTTACTGTTAAAAATTGGGAGGTCAATATACTCCCACCAAATGATTTGAACAGTTTATATAAAGAAATGTGATTATTCTATAAAGATTTGTTTAAAATATACATATGTGTATGAATTTATATGCTGTAGATGGCAAATGGAATCAAATTACCTTATTTAAATGCTATTACACATGTATACAAGCAAAATGTGTTTTAACTGCCACCATTTGAATGGGATTTAACAACATTTTCAACACGCAAGACTGACAGATAATATATGTCATATAGAGTTTTGTGGTCGAGGAAGACCTCTGAATGAATCCGCAAGCAACTTGCAAACATTCTCACATAAAGTTTTTAAACTAAGCTGAGCTTGAACCCATGACCTCAGAGGTGAGAGGCCATGAGACGACAGTGGTTTTGACCACTTGACCACGGACAAAAAAAGGTTATTGTAAAAGCTCTTCAGACTTCTTTACCTCCAGGTTTGAAAAATGAAAAAATTCAAATTTGGGAGTGAATTACTGCCTTATCAAACACATTCTCTAGCACATCTTATCATAACATTATTTCATTACTCTTTATTCCACTTCCAGATGCAGGTGCCAGCCAGTCTCATCACCACCAGCTGGAATCTTATGGAACTCCAGAAAACCACGCCCACAACAAACATGGCTCCGCCTACCAGTACAACATCTGCCAGAAACGAGACAAAGGGACAACATGTGTACATGTGCCACATGAAGTTACAGGACAAGCTACTGAAGGTCCGTATCGATCCAGCAATCAGCGCCGACGGACTCTCCGTGGAAAACGATTACAGCAAGGAAGTTGGTGCCATTGAAATGGATCGTTACCGTGCGTTACACTCGTGCCCTAGTGACAGTGTCAAGGTTACCATCAACTCTTACTATGATAAAGAGAGACTGAACCTCGCAAACAAAACTGAAGAAAAGCTAGATCAACTCATTGAGAAAGCTGAAGCAATAAGAAAAGCCGTCCAAAAAACAAACTCAGAGAAAACTGTGACATCTTCTACAAATCTGAACTGCAACCCAACAAACCAACAGAGGCAGCCTAATCAGCCAGCACAATCTCAGATTCAAGGGGCATCACTCTTGTTACAAAACACAGACACGGACAAGTTCAATGCAGTGAGACAACTGAAGTTCAACACCAGTGATGACAATGTGAATGCAAACGATAACGACGACGATGACTATCTGAACTGCAGTGTGAACTCTGAAGATTTCGAAATTGATGAAATTGATGTTGAGACTGTCGATAGAGATATGAAGGATGGTAAAGTTACCCCACCCACAACACATACACAACTGTTAAATCCATCATCACAAAATGGTGCTATAGAAGGACTAGACATTCTTAAACAGTGTATAGCTCAAAGTGGAATCTCTTCACTTGAAGAATCAAATGTAGCCAATATTAATGTAGTCAGCACAGACATTCTAGATCATAAAACTTTTAAGAATGAGGTTCCAGCAAGCGATACAGTTGGACAGTTTTTCGATACAAGTGAGGATGCCATGTATCCAGACAGCAGCACCCTGGATTCTCCAATGAGTGTCGATTCAGAAGCATCCTCCTCCGCAACAAACCCGGATTCCTCCAGAGACTGCAGTCAGGGCTCCCCTGTGATGGGTATTATGTCAACTTCGGCCTACACGTCTGATATGTCTACGACAGGGACATCAAACATTTACAACAACCAGATGTACCACACACCCCACACTACCATGCGTGCCAAATTTGCCGAAACCAACAACAACATCGACTTTGCTTTGGCAGAGATACACAAGCTCTGCGGCAGTTCAACTGTCAGCTTTACGCCAGAAATGCGAAGGGACACAACTCCAGCTTTCACACCCGAAACACTGCCCAAGTACTCTCCACTTGGAGAGCTCTGTGACAATAATGTCAATGTGAATGTTTACAGAGTAAGAGACAACTACATCACTCAGAACAACACCGGTGCTAAGGCGAAATCCATGTGGACCAGTCCAGTAGATACTGCATCCTGGTCTGGAGGCAAATTTGGAACCGGCCAGAAAAGGAAAAGTCCATGTGACAGTGAAACAAATGACACACATGAGGCAAAACACATGAATCTGAACAACAACAATATGAATAGTAACTCAGAAAGCTCCAATAATATAAACAACAATGTGAACAGTGCTAGTGGCCAAGCAGACTTCAACAGTGAACAAAAGATGCCAGTTTTTAAGACACATAAAATGCTAACAGCAGATGTGACCAACATTCTTTCACAGTGGTACCACGCCCATGTTAAGTACCCATACCCAAACGACAAGGAAGTCAAACAGCTGTCGCAGATGACGGGAATCACAGACCGTCAGGTCAAGAAATGGATGGCCAACAAGCGAGTCCGCTGCTTCAATACTCTCTCAATCACAGGAAACCAGCATCCAATTAAGTACAAGTACCAGGGCAGAAAGCGGAAACCAGCAACACAGGCAGCAGATGCAACATCAGCAGACAGAAACAAGGAGAACTGCGGCGATTCTACAGAGGCTGAAAAGAAAGCCAATTACACGATGCTCACCGATCAGGCCAAACAGATTCTCAACCAGTGGTACAACGAACATCTCGACAACCCTTACCCGTCGGAGGAAGAGAAGCAGAAGCTAGTGTCAATGTGTAGGATCAGTCTAAGTCAGGTGAAATCGTGGTTCGCAAACAAGAGGAATCGTACCAATAATACAAAGAGACAGGTACCCAACTATTTTATCAACCGTTTTCCAGAGTATTCACAGATGGTGCAGTTCGTAGGGCAGAAGAGAGAAGAGGCCAGAATGATCAAGAGGAGGAAACTGAATGACTTCATGTATATACAGCCGCAGTTCTATTTATAGATTCAGCTTGTGTTCTTAAAATAGAAATTCTAAATATAGATGATTAAGTGAGACAAAATCAAACAACTGTAGAAATTTTATGTGCTCATAAATGTGTATTTCAATGGTGATACCAACAGATCAATTTACACCATACTTTGGTCTTGAACAAAAATTGAGTTACATATATCCAAAATAGTACTATGAAATGAAGGAACAGAAAAATATGAAAATTGATTTAGAAAAGACAAAATCCTTTTATAACCTGCTTAATATTTGCTAAAACTTATCGTTTATCAAATATTTGTTCCTGGAATGACTGATACAAGAATTGTTAAAGTTTGTTATGTACATATGTGTAGATATAGACCAATCACAACCATGTGCTAAACGTTGTTTTTGATATTTAAAATCTGTAAATCCTACTCTGATAACAGACATTCTATTCTTCCAAATTGTTTAAACAGAATTATTTAATAGGTTGAAACTGAAACGCTTGTTTATAATACTGTTTGATCTACCAGAATATTCTGTGACACTTGGACTCATGTACGGTGTTGTCTGAAAGTTGATTATTTATGGATGAGAAATGTATATATTTGTAAATATTGTGTATATATAAACTTTATCAGATGAAAATAAATTAAAATTATGCTATAAAAAGTGTGGATAGTATTTTACAACCTTAACTTATTTTTTATAATGGGGTTCAATGCCATTTTTAACACATTTCAATTAGTTATATAAAAATTATGGCATATCCAGTTTTGCTGGAGAAGGAATGAATCTGAGTAGAGCCACTGTCCATCTGCAAGCAACAGGCAAACTCTCTCACATAATTTTTTTTGATCAAGCAGCTCGAACTTACAATCTCAGCTGCCAACTCGAGACAGAATTTTTTTATTCTTTGCAAGACACCATGATACAATATATCTAAATCCTTCTGCGTAATTTCCCCTTGTCTAAAATGATAGTTGGTTATCTTGCAAAATATCTCAGACATACAATCTAAAAGAATCAAAAGTTGTTCAACAAAAAGCTCTCAATCTTCTAGTAGAAATGTTTGTCCAAAGCTTTCCACGGAAAACTGTAAGGACAAACAGTAACAGCTCACTACACAGTTGCGCCCCTTTTTTTCCACGGTAACACGATTCTTGCACTTAAAGAAAGTCCTATGTAATTTTGTTTGAAGTATTATCCAAATGGTTCATACTGGTTGTGATTTCTTGCTACAGACAAGTAGAGCAAAAGCTGCCTTAGCATATACTGCAATAAGACATCGCTGGTGTTAAAAAAGTGACTTTTATAGGATTTTAACAGATGCATGTATTCATGAGCATTTTAGGGTGTCACTGCATCTTCTTGAAAAAAAACACAAAAAAACAAGCTGGTCAACCTACTAGCTTTTGTGCATGTTTATGTAAGTATACATTCCTACTATGAAAAAAATACATCTATGTGGAATATTTTTTTACCATGGAAATCTTAGACCTTATTTTATAACAAAGAACAAATTCAACTATGTAGTGAGACAAAATTCAACTGTGTAGTGAGACCAAATTCCACTTTGTAGTGAGACCAAATTCAACTGTGTAGTGAGACCAAATTCAACTATGTAGTGAGACCAAATTCAACTAAGTAGTGAGATCAAATTCAACTATGTAGTGAGACAAAATTCAACTAAGTAGTGAGACCAAATTCAACTATGTAGTGAGACCAAATTCAACTGTGTAGTGAGACCAAATTCCACTTTGTATTGAGACCAAATTCCACTGTGTAGTGAGACCAAATTCTACTGTGTAATGAGACCAAATTCCACTGTGTAGTGAGACTGTAGTGAGACCAAATTCTACTGTAAAGTGAGACCAAATTCCACTGTGTAATGAAACCAAATTCCACTGTGTAGTGAGACCAAATTCCACTGTGTAGTGAGACCAAATTCCACTGTGTAGTGAGACCAAATGGGGGGCAGCTACAATACGTACCTTTTGAATGATCAACACTCTACAGGCCTTCAAACTCGCCTCAATCTCTATAACACCAGCATTCTTGTACTGCAATAACAACATTCAAAGTGTATATATATATGTACTACTACATACAGCTTAGTGGTTAATGGCAGATAACAAATGAACATACACAAGGTGTCAGAAAAGCTCAGGTCTTGTCTGTTAAATATGACCATTCTCATACACCAGATTTTACATGGGTTTTTTGGTTCAGATTGAAAATTCAATCCCTTGGGATAACTGTTTTCATGGTAACTTTGGATAAGCAAAGAGATGGAATTTTTATCCAAACCAAAAAAGCCGTGAATGATTCTTTTTCATATCCAAGAACATTAAATAATTATTTTTTACCAAGATCGCCTTTAAGGCATCAAATTATATACTTTACATCGTATATTTTCTGTATGTCGCAACATAGGCGGTTACGTTGCGAGATTTTTTATCTAAGCCCTAGCATAGGGTGAGATAGAAATATCTTGCCCTGGTAATAATGAAAATATCCTTAACTGGTATGCTACAACAGGATATTTGTTACTTTACCAGTGGGAGATATTTCAATCTCGATTAAATTCTCGTATTGTGGTGTTGGAATTATATATAAAGGGGATATTATTATAAGAATCTTACATGGGTTTGAGGTTCCCACTAAAACAGTTATTCTTCGGGAAGGAATTTTCTATCCGAACCAAAATAGCCATGAATGATTCTTGCATACCAAACTGACTGAATAATTATTATCATCATTAAATTTTTACAAAGACTGCTTTTAAAATGGTAATTTGTTTCCTAATGTCACAGCGCGAGAATTTAATCTCAGCCCTAAAGTGACATAGAAATATCTAACTTCAGAGAAAATGCAGATATCCTAACTGCTTACTCCTTAATGCTAGAAAAATATATATAATATGATGTAAATTATATAATTAAATGTTTTGAAAGTGATCATGATAAAAATGTAATGATTGACTAAATTAAAAATAATTATTCATTGTGTTTGGTATGCAAAAAAAATAATCCCATGGAATATATTTTTGCTGCAACTTGACTGAGCCACATTCCCACTCTCAACAGTTGTCCCATGTGAAAATTTTATTATCCTAATATTTCTAAAAGTTTAAAATTATTACTATTGTATGGATGGGGTAAATACCCATAGCATGGCAATCCCTTTGTATTAATTTGGTCAAAAACAAAGAAATAATATACAAAATTATAATAGAAATTATTGTAAGTTAGAAATTCTGAGATTTGCACTACTGTGTGACCATAACAACTTGTGTATCTAGTTTTACCTCAGAGTGAATCAGACTTGAACCACCATCCTCCCACAAGTAAAGAGCAAACTTTCTCACATAAAATTTATTAACAGATCTGGGCTTGAACTCATGACCTCTGAGGTAAGAGGTTTAATGATCTTGTGACAGCACCGCGGAGGACCCATATAATGTATGATAAAGCAGGGCTCTCTTACTAACCTAGTTTCCAAACCTGGGCGGGTAGTGAAATTATTTTTCTTCAAAGTAAAAAAAGATCGAAAAAAATATTAAATAGGCAGCTTTTTGGTTGGTAGGTAGATGTAAATGTCTTGTAAAAATTATGAAATTTCAGATTTTAAACTTAAACCTGATATTTAAATTCAACATTTTGATGAGATTTAGGTCCAGAAGTGTTGTTAATACCTTGCTGTAAAACTGTAGACACTCCTTGTACTTGACAATGATATCGTCTGGATTCAGACACGACTTATTCGCCAACTCTGGCAGGTCCTGTAATCCATTAGCGTAGCTCCCAGAATGCATTATACTTCCTGTAAAACGTTGACATATGATAGTTATCTAGTAGTATGCATGATTATAAACAAAACAACGCAGTGGTGAATATGAAATTTTGAAAGAGGATTCTAAGATCATGTATAGAAATATATAAAAGCTGCCTCCACAGCCATCTTGCAGCTTTAATATTGTAGTTGGAGTTTTTATATATAGTATATGATTTTTACCAGCCCTCTGTTTGTCCTGTCCTGCTATTCCACGCTTCACAGAAAATGACTGGTTCCTCCGCAATGACATAGCACCTGCATTCGAATGCGTCTTCACGTACGTTGTTATCACAGAGGCAGCACACAAACCTTCATAACATGCTGTAAAAATAAAATACAAAGTGTCCAAGTACAGAAATACAGTGGGTTTTTTTACTTTTAGGGGAAGGGGGTCGGTGCCTTTTGAAAGGTGAAAATTAGCATTTGGGGGATTTTAATAGGTCGTTAAATAAAATAAAAAAACAAAAGAAACCGTAAGTATGTATATTTAAAACAGTTAAACAGTCAACATCCCTGTTCTTCATTGTTTTAAACTGTTAAACTGGCATTAAACCCCACTTAAAATAAACAACAAAAAAACATTTTGTTAAGGGGAATTTTTCTGACGTTAGGGGAAGGTTAACCAGTACTCGAGCACACTGATGAATTTCCCACTTGAATCAGCAGTGAGAGGCGAATGATAATGAAACGCAATGTCATATATCAATAAGCGGGGCGGTATTCTAATGAATAGTGTTGGCTCCTCACGCCAGAGGTTAAGGGTTCGATTCCCCATTCGAGCTGATGCCTCTCATAAAACAACACTCAGTACTGGTTCTACCCAGGAAGCGGACTCGAAAACGATTCATATAAGCTCTGAGCTTTCATCATACAACAAAGAAAAGATTGTGACTAGTGCCTGTGACACTATACCAGTAGGTTTATACACGTGTAGTTAATAAACTGGTCTACCTTTTTTGAGAACAACTTTAATTCTATGTTTAGCATATGTAAACAACTCTAAGTTCTGTTATAACATGAAATGGGTCATGTGATATGTAACAGATCAGGCCAAATTAGATCAATCGGTTACTTGTGGAAATCGGGTGTGCTTAAGTACTGGTTAACCGTCCAGAATCCCAGGAAACAGCGGTTATGTTAACAGAGCGTCTGTTCGCCCTCGATGCCATAAAAATGAAGCTAAATATAATCATTCAATCAGAAAATGGTGCATTTAAATTAATTTATATAAAAAAATAAATTAGGCTCCCTCATCAGCAAAAGCCATATGTATAGGGTATTTTTACAAGTCATTTTACATTTTATGATAATAATAATAATAATAATTATGCTGAAAGTTTGTTATTTATTTGTCATTTAAGCACACATTTTACTAAATATACAGGCTTGTAAGAATGTCTACAACTGAACTGCATCAAAATAGCATACATGACCAAGTTTGATCAATTTCTTTAACAAAATTATGAAGATATGACAATTTTTAAGAAATCTGAATTCTTAGATGGCTGTGGCATTTCATATACCTTAAGACTTTTAAAATTAGGATATTTAAAGCCAGACAAAACAATCGTGTTTCATGGACTGTGTTGACAGACTGATTATTTCTATTGAGTTTTTCTATTAAAGAAACAGATTTTTCAACTTCCACATAACTTTCATCATTAACACAAATTCCTTTCATTTAACAATCAATATAAAGAAATTTCAGCATATTTGGACAGTTTTATATTGTACAATGTACCTCCCATCCAGAGCAAGTCGTTAACTGGTTTGAGTATATCAAGGGCTGTAGTGTAGTGTAACATTGCCTCACCAGGCAACCCAGCCTGCAAACAAAGGTCAGCCAAGTGCTTCCTTAAACGACCTTGACATTTCTTCTTGTATGACCTTCAAGTAATCGAAACTTCATATAACTTCCATTAAAGAAGCAATTAATTATACATGTGTAACTTTAAGTTAGTTCGAATTCAATGGGTCTTTCATCATTTAATTTGTACATTATGTTATACAGTATTCAGAACACATAATATTTTAGATTTTCAGCAAATTAAGTTCTGAAGCATCATTCATGTAGTGTAATATCAGAAAATACAAAAATCTAGGCTGCTGAAATCCTGAAACATTAATTAAGAACTGAATCGAATTCAACCTTGCTGTGTTTGAATTCCCCCCCCCCCCCTGTGTTGTATTGAAATGTCGTAAACTATATATTATTATGTATGTATAGATATATATTAAATATATAGTGCATATATTTTATTTCACTTTCATATTTTCATGATTACAACAGTAGTGTGAAGCATAAACAGGTAGAAACATCTTTATATGCAGATAACTACAAATGTGTATGTTGACAAAAATGCACCCGCTATTGATAGAAAACCAATATCATACTGAAAATTAAATTGAAAAGGGGCCGTAGCTCTTTGAAAATTTCACCCGTGTTAACAAATATCAAATTGGCCTGTACGTTATAATTATACAGCTACACTTCAAATATTAATTAAACACATAGACCCCTTCAAAAGTTAGTGATCAGAAACCAATTTATTTTTTAACTTGACGGAAGGACAAACGGACAGACAGTGGTAACACTTAATGTCCATTCATTATTGTAAGTTTATACTAATTTATTTTAATAGCTTGATTGTGATGAAAGCTATGACCTTATAATAATGAACTGCTCTCGAGTCAGCTTCCTGGGTAGAACCAGTGCTGAGTGTTGCTTTATGAGAGGCATAAGGTCGAGCTGGGAATCGAACCCGCAACCTCTGGTGTGAGCAGCCAACACTCGATTCATAACACTATCACCCTCGCTATTGTTCAAATGACGTGGTCATAAGTTGATTGATTGAATATTTAGTGTCATTTTTATGCCATCGAGGGCTAACAGACAATCAGTAAACCTAATCACTGTTACCTGAAAGGTTAACCAGTACTTGAGCACACCCCATCTCAGCAAGCAACCGATAACTTTCCAACTTGAATCAGTTGTGAGAGATGATGATAATGAGATGCAATGTTGTATATCAAACATTATGGAGATTGTGGCCAGGCGGAGATTCAAACTCATGACTCCTGGTCATAAAAATCAGGAAAGATTCAGCACAAGGCAACTGGTATCCCTCATTTCAACATATTTTCCTTCCACCTTCTTTCAATTCAAATCATAATTGCCCAGTGTTATTGTGAAGATGGGAGAGAACTTACTTGGAATCCTGATCTATACCAACGTAATCTTTCTTCTCAAATGGTGCACACAACAACTGTATCCGGTCAGATCTCTCAAATGACCTGTCCAGTCTCTTACCTGTAATTTAATCAATATGTTTTTATTTGTATATAGCTACAGACAGGCAATGTTAGAGACAGAAATGGAAATAAAATTTAAAATTACCTCAAAAATAACAAATTATATATAACTCCTCTGAAGAAATTCTAAAAGGCCCTCTCCATGGCTGAGACCGAGTGGCCAGAAGTCTATTTCCAGTAACCTCTTGAGGTCATGGGTTCAAAAACTTAGTCAGTTAGTTACATGAAAAGAAATCTACAAGAATTCTATCTGAGGTCTTCCTCCATTAATAATTTAACAAAATATTGATGTTGCCTTATACAGATTTCTCACCATAGAAATATAGCTTGTAAACAGTAATACATCATCGGATACCCACGCATAATCCATTCCGATACTCTCCATTTATCACCCGTGGGATATTACACTAGCTTTGCATTGTTTCTACCAAGCCACGATGCAACCATATGATTGGTTCACGATTTCATGAAGGGAATGTTATCCAATCGCTACACTAGTTTCATGCAAATGCCATTTTGATAAAACATTAGTGTTAGCTGTATTTTGTTCTGTTCTGCTCTGACAAATAAAACGACAATGACAGTAATACAGTTATGGGCTTTTACTAAATTCCCAGCCATGACCATGTATTGTGTCTTTATTGTGTGAAACACATTACCTGCAATAAGTTTTCACCCATGTTAACGCAGTTATGAACTGCCTGAGATGGGGAGTTACTTGGTGAGCTATATATACCGTATGACTTCACCAATAAAGCTGGATACTGCATTTCGCAGTATTTACTGTTTATCTTGGCGGCTTTCTGTTGTGCAATTATTTAGCCATCTGGCTCAAGGGCTCTCGTCTGCCCATTTTTGGGGCTGTTATACTGCCCCATTCCCAAAGGCAATTAGTAAGAAACCAAAGGAAATCTTTTGGGAAAAGTTTGAATTTTTTTGTAATAATATGACTTTTAATGTAGTCTTCTACAAGAATAACACATTTTTATACATTAAATATACATTACAGATATATTGTTACATATATTGAAGGAACCAGCGCTATATAATTTTCCCAATTTATGTAAAAATAACGCTGAAAGTGCGAGCAAGAGCCCTGGACCCATATGATTTTCACAAGACCAGTTCTTAAATAGATATTCTAAAGATAATTGGAATTTTGATAACCAGAATGCATTTTGGATTCTTTGGAGCCTCTTCCTTTTTACACTGCTTCCAATGGAAAACCATCCTAAGATAAAGAAGTTTGTACAATGGCTGTTTATTAAAATAATATAGTCAAACCTGTGTAAGAGGTTGTGTACAGTGTTGGCTGTATATCAGAATCACACTATCAGTAAACTGTAGTTGCTGATGTCACAACAGTTACGGATGTCTCAAATAATTAGGCCATCCTTAAAAAAGATTGTTTGCCGTGCTCCTAACTTCTCAATTAAAATTGCAGCTACCCAAATTTTTTTATTGTTTTTATTGACATTCCAAGCATTAAACATTTTTTCTATTTTTCTTTAAAGTGACTATGCAAAATCAAAATTTAGCCCAAAAAAATAATTAGCTACCTACCTACCCACATGAAAAATACTGAGTCGGGGCACAGAAAACAAATATTTTTTTAAGGATGGCCTTAGACTGTCGAAACAGTCTGAATTCTCCTCACAACGGACCGTTACACAGCAGTAACATATCAGCACGCTGATTGGTCAGTTGATTCAATGGAAGTTTATTGGCACCACAATTTGTTAAGCGCTTTAGAGTGTAATGTGTTGGACAAACAGGGAATTCCATGTATTAGGGTATTACAGATCTGTATATGGAGATGTCACGACCTGGGATAGACTAATTAATATTAAATTCTAATTATTGTATTTATAATTTTGAAAATGTGACAGCTACATCATTTTTTTGTTTTGTTAAAAATAATGCAATTTAAATTTACCTTCTAGTACAAAGAAAAGGGAGGTAACAAATTCCCGCACACTTTCTTCCAGGCTGTCAAAGTTATCTACACTTGGAAAGAACACAACCTCTGATGTCTCTTTGTTTTTAATACTACCTGAAGTTCTTTGAAGAGTTTGTTTCTTCGCTTGATCAACACTACTTGCAGAACTGTTATTTTTTTGCGAGCTACCATCAGTTTTTGCTGGTTGTGCATTTTGTCTTAAAGGGTCTGAATGTTCACTCAATACGGAAACTTGCCCGTTACTGTTTTTATTGTTTTCCGTGTTGATGGAATTGGAAGAACTATCACAGCTGGTTGTATCACTATTACTTTCACGCAGCTTTTCATCAATTTTCATCGAGATTGGCGGTGGTGATGACGCTTCAATTGAGCGCCTTTGTTCGTCCGACAACTGACTGCCGTCAGAATTTATTCCGAACACAACCAGTCTGGAATTAATCAGAGTTTCAGAATATTCAGCTTTTTCCTTCTTATAGCCTTCAAACAAATCTTCAAACTCATTCTTATTAGAGCATTTCCCAATTGAAATCAAACCCAGAGCTTTTCTGTGTGATTGGAAGTCTCCCCATTCGTTACTATCCTTTGAATAGTTCTTCTTGTAGCGTATCCACATGTCACGCTTCTGTCCAGGGATAGCAACACATTCCATCTGATTGATGCGTTCCCAACAACGCGAGAAATGTTTCCATGACAAATGTCTGCCTGCAAGGTGCAACAAATTGACATTTAGTATTTATTACAATAAGTATGTAGTTTTGTAACGTAAAATACAATCATTGTAAATGTAGAAATAATTTGATTTTCATCATCATTCCATCAGACAGGGTAGACATTTGTAATTTGATTTTTATCACTGAAGTGCTCCTGTAATCAAACTGTAGTGTATATTGGTGATTTTTGTGTGTAGAGGAGGGGTTAGAGTTGTGGTTAACATGTGTTTTTATTTTAAGTAAAAAATCTACTATGCATTAAAATGCAATTATGCATCTTATCTCTGTGGTGTTTGATGTAAATGATACCATTTCAAACAATGCAGACCCAAACTAGGTATCAAACATGCTTTAAAAGTCCTTTCATTTCAAAACCATCAACCAATATCATTAGTTTATACTAATTTATTTAGCTCAATTACAAAGTTATCTCAGTTTACTGGTAGCTTATATTCACTGCTCTCAAGTCTGCTTCCTGGGTGGAACTGTACTGAGTGTTATTGTGAGAAGGCCAACGGATCACGCTGGGGATAGGACCGCAAATGGCCAACACTCTATCCACTACACCACCGCTTCGCATGTAATATGATTGATGTCAATGATACCATTTCAAACAATGCAGATCAAAACTAGTTTGCAAGTTATTTAGGTGTCAAACATGCTTAATAAAAATACCTTTCACTTTCACTTTCAACAGACACCATTCTAAATTCATGCACGGGGAGTGAAAAAATGTGCATGTACAGTGAACTTATACTAACACAAACTCATATATATAACCAAGTTTTTACAAGACATAGGCCTCCAATTTTGCATTTTTGTCACATTGTTTAATCAAAAGACCCTTACAATTCTCCAAATCTGCCTACTTTAAAAGTCTCATCATATGGGGGACAAATGACTGCCTATTTCAAAGTGTGAGGGAAAACACTGCCTTACCTGTATGTTTGATTAGCACCAGGAAACTCTGGTGGTCCTCTGTGGTCTGACTGTAGTCAACAGTTGTCATGGTTGCACTTTGTGAAAACAGAACCAATGTGTTTCTATCTAGAACAAGGCATACTTGTTGTGACGGCACTCAATAATGTCCAGGTATCTTCTCCATCTCTAAAATGAGACATCACAAGTGAGCTGCTAGTATTACAGTCAAACATGTCTTAAGAAATCATTTTTTGATTTTTTGTTTTAATCGAGTTTAACGCCAGTTTATAACAATAAACAAAAGGGATGTTCAAGATCTTTCTTTAATAATTTTGTCATAGATATTAAACCAATTGTAGTGATTATTAAAAAAGACCAATTTATATTCTAAACTATCCATCAATTGCATTAGAAGGAATAAAACAGACAAATCAATATGCATGCAGTATGTTTCTACAGTTGTTACCAGGCAAGTTTACACATCTAGCGGTCGTTTGTTTGTACCAGTTAGTTATGGTATATAAGCAACAATATCGAATAAGCATGTTTGCTAACCCATCAATTGAGAAAATATCTATCTGATTATTAAAGATAAACATGACACAAAAGTAATTTTAAGAAAGGCACAGTTGCAGATCAACACTTAACAAGCCCAGGGCATATGGCTATCCCATTCTTTGAGCCGTCCTCGTTTCTGACCAGATAATTTCGAAAATAGCATTGTATTACTTGCTACAGCTAAAACAGTGGATTTAATAACAAATATATAATATTTTCAGAAATTCTTTAACACAATTTGATTTCAACAGATTTCATGTAGCAGAAGAGTATTTTTCTACTAGAAGATAGGATATGTAATATTTTTTGGTGGAATGTTTAAAGGTAATGAAAAAGAGACAAACAAAAGTAACTGGTTTACTATTTTCATATAGAATTTGTTTGCATAGGGACCCAACTTTTTCTTCCAATAGTAAACAGTTGCTCGACATGGTTGTGTCATCAAAATTACCAGAGATGTTTACAATAAAAAAGTGCATAAAATTAGCGGTGCATGAAAACCAGGTACACAATGACACTAATAACACAGAAAGTACGACCAGTGTAGCTACACGTAGGCAATGCGCACACCCAGGCCTCAATTTTTTTCTCCAGAAATCTGATTTAATTGAAATTCCTGTAAATAATTGGTATGTTTCAAAAAATTGCACACAAAACCGCTGAGAATGCACCATTGGCCATATTTATTTTAAGAATTATTATGGGGGAGGACCCAACAGACCCCCATAAAGACGTCTAGGCTTCACTTTTAAATTTACCAAGCTATAGCTCCGACTTAACCAGTACAATACATTCATTGTTTTAAATTTGGTTTTGAACACTTATAAAACAGCACTGGATTCATATGACAAGACAGCACCTGCGACAGCAGCTGTTGGAATCCCAAGAAAACATCCATTGTGTCAAAACTGTCTTGTAATGTTTCTTTTCTACACCTTGACAATGCAGTTTGAATATAAATTAAACTTCAGTTCAATCATTTCTCCCAAATTAATAACAATAATCGGCATTAGAAATAAAATAATGACGACAGCAGCTTTTAAAAAAACTAAAAGGGCGGTGATGACATTTACAGTTAAAATTAGTGGGAGGGGTATGCTATTATATTTTCACTTTAAATCTGTCTTATCAGTTAAAATCTATGAAAGAAATTAAAACTGAGAATCAAATTATATTCCTCCTATTCCTATAACTTAAGTTTTTAAAAGTAAAACAAGAAACAGAGAAGGAGTATTACTGTGTTTAAGATTTGTTTTTCTTACAAAATGAATTATCGTCCAATCTCGTGAATTCTCGCATACAAATTCGCCAGAAGTTTGATTTTCTAACGTAGTTCAATGAGCGTTTTCCGACCATGACTATGCCATTAGTTTATTTATAAAATTATGCGATTATTTTCCATATAGCAGAGTGGCGCAGTGGAAGCGTGCTGGGCCCATAACCCAGAGGTCCGAGGATCGAAACCTCGCTCTGCTAATATTTTTTTTTTGTAACTTAAGAAATTTATACGCGATTTTGATTTAAACATATTTTAATTCGAATATCGTACAATATTACATATTTACAAACAATTTTGTCAAAAGGATAAGCGATTTTAAAAGTCATTGTAAAATCTATAACCATAGTCTAGTTAAATATACAAAATTTATTTCTCTTTTAACAGAATTGCAAATGAGTAGTTTTTTTATTTATTGACATGGTCTGTGAAGTCATTCAAATTGCCCGAAATACTACTAAATGTCTAGTTTTCTTTTTCCTTAAGTACGAACCCCTTACTTCATCCGCACCTTCGGCTTTTTTTTTATTGCATTTTCCAAATTTAAACCTTTAATGATGAAATTATATAGTTTCCACATTCAACACCCAGGCATATAGGAGTATGCCTAGGAATGCCCCTGAGATAAAAATTGCCAAGAGAAATTCTGCAGATCCAGGATCACTTGAACAGACTACATCAGTGGGAGTCCGAGTGGGAAATGGAGTTGAATCCAAGCAAGTGCATATATAGTTAAACAAGTGACATACTCAAAGAAACCTTTGCCAACTCAATATTCCCTCAATGGTCAGCTCCTGGAAAAATACCTCGGAGTAGATATCAGCGGCAGTCTCTACTGGAACAACCACATACAGGGGATATCTGCTAGTGATAACAGAACACTTGGTTTTGTTAAGTGCAATGTTAGGTCTTAGGATCCAGGACAACGGGAGACAGCATACAAAGCCCTTGTTCTTCCACTTGTTGAATCCCCTCAAAACGTGTAACACTATGTAAAGCATTATGTGTCACAACACATGCAACTATATTTGTAACAACAAATGTAACACTATGTATAGCAGTAAATGTAACAACATATGTAATACTTTGTGTAGTAATATGTGAAACAACACATGTAACACTATGTATAACACTACATGTAACCCTTTGTATAGCAGTACATGTAACATTATGTATAGCAGTGCATGTAACAACACATGTAACACTTTGCATAAAAGTATATGTAACCACACATGTAACTATATCTGAAACAACACATGTAATACTATGTATAGCAACATGTGCAAAAGTACATGTGACACTATCTATATCAGAATGTGCAACAACACATGTGACACTATGCATAGTAGAATGTGCAACAACACATGTAACACTATGTATAGCACTATATGTAACCACACATGTAACTGTATCTGTAACAACACATGTAACACTATGTATTGCAGTATATATATAACAACACATGTAACACTATGTATAGCAGTATGTGCAACAACACATCTGACACTATGTATAGCAGTATATGTAAACACATGTAACACTATGTATAGCAGTATATGTAAACACATATAACACTATGTATAGCAATATGTGTAACAAAAACATGTAACACTATGTATAGCAGTATGTGTTATACAACATGCAACACTATGTATAGCAGTATATGTAACAACATATGTAACACTTTGTGTAGTAATATGTGAAACAACACATGTAACACTATGTATAACAGTATATGTAAACACATGTAACACTATGTATAGCAATATGTGTAACAAAACATGTAACACTATGTATAGCAGTATGTGTAATACAACATGTAACACTTTGTATCGTAGTATATGTAACAACATATGTAACACTTTGTGTAGTAATATGTGTAACAACACATGTAACCCTTTGTATAGCAGTACATGTAACATCACAATCTCAGAGTGTGACCTTGACCTTTGAAGTATTTGTCTGGGTCTTACTTGCGACACGTTGTCATGTCATCTTGATCAATTGAGCCAAGTTAAATCCCTCCATATAAGAAAAAGTTACAGACCAGACACGAAATATCAAACAAATTTCAAGTGTGTCCTTCACCTTTGAGTAAAGGTTCTGAGTCTTACAGCAACACTTCATCGTGTCATGTTGATCAATTGAGCCAAGTGTTTTTGAAATCCATCAATGTATGAAAAAGTTACAGACCGGACACAAAATCCCACACAGACTCAGTTTTGTCAAATGAACTCAAAGTTTGACCTTGACCTTTGAGATACCGGTGTGGGTCTTACGCGCAACACTTTGTCTGGTCATGCTAATGAATTGAGCTAAGTGTTTTTGAAATTTATACACAGATGACAGAGTTACAGACCGGACACAAAAGCTCAAACAGACTGAAAGTGTAGTCAAACAAAGTTAAAGTGTGACCTTGACCTTTGATGTGGGAGTTTAGGTGTTACGCACGACACATCGTCATGTTATATTGATAATTGGTAGCAAGTATTTATAAAATCAATCTTTGCATAACAAAATTATCGGACGGACGGATACTGCGATATATATATATGCCACCTCCAAAATTATAGACATTCAAGTAGCTTGGCTATATAAATTATGTGTATGACACAACATGAATGTGTTTATAAAGCTAATTTAAGTCACTATAAAACGACATTGTGTCTCATTATCATTCGTTTCTCACCGCTGATTCACGTGGGAAAGTTATCAGTTACCTGGTGTGATGGAGTACTGGTTAACCTTTCAGGACCCCAGGAAACAGACTGGTTAGGGTAACAAATTTTGATTGTCTGTCTCAGCCCTTGATGGCATAAAAATAATGCTGAATATTCAATGAATCAATGAATAAATGAACGAATCAGTCAATATCACACATTGTGAATGTGCATCTGAAAAGAACCCATAAATCGGAAATGTTGTTGTTGTGATTTCAATTATCTCCCTTTATATATCTGTATTAGAATGAATACACATTTAAGATCTCCTTATCATATATAAATTAAAATATGAATTTTAATTTCAAATCTACCCCCACCCAGCAACAGTGTCTGTGATGATTGACATACGACATTGTGTCTCATTATCATTCGTTTCTCATCGCTGATTCAAGTGGGAAAGTTATCAGTTACTTGCGGAGATTGGGTGTGCTCAAGTACTGGTTAACCTTTCAGGATCTCAGGAAACAGTAGTTAGATTAACTGACCATCTGTTAGCCCTTATTGGCATAAAAATTAAGCTAAATATTCAATCAATCAATCATTCAAATCTTCCCAAACATGACAAACACAACATTCGAATCAGAGAGGTTCAATTAAAAAGAAATATCCCCGTTTTTTAACACAGCTTCTCAAACTTTTTCTTACGATTCATTCCACAGAGTACAACAATATAATTACGAGAGGGAAATTTGTATTAGTTCAACTGAGCAGATAGGCCAATTTGGGAGATCAAATGTCACTATATAAATCATGAATAAATATTATGGCAATAACAGCTCAGTGAGCAGGCATGAAATAAGTGTTATTTTTTTGCCAATATTTAAATTTTGAAAAATCCCGATGTACTTCCTTTTAACTCGGAGGGAATATATAATGATTTTTCTAAATCTTAGATTTGGCTAAACATGATGCAAGAATGAAATTAGTTTGTTTGAATATTTAGAATCATGTTTATGCCATCAAGGGCTAAGAGACGATCATTTAATCTTACAACTCTTTCCTGAGATCCTGGAAGGCTATAGCAAGTACTAAAGCACACCCATCTCCGCAAGTAACTGATATCTTTCCCACTTGAATCAGTGGTAAGAGATGACAATTTAATAGATGCAATGTTGTATATCAATCATTATGGTGACTCTGGGCTGGGATTCAAACGATAATAATACTGTACACTATTAACGAAAGGTATACCCCTTTTAAAAATAGAAACATAATAAATTTAGACTGGTTTGCATCTTAATTCTATTTTTGCTGGGTCCTGTTTTCTCAGTCGGTAGCAACTTTAGATTCTAAGCTTTATAACACCAGTCGTTATCTATGGCAAAATAGTTATATAATTAATCTGTTGTTTCTTAACTATAAGGAATCACAATGATCCTATTTTTGGCATCTGTTACGAAGCTCATAACAGAACCACACACAGAGATATCATGCCTATAATAAAATTAATCAAATTCTATATATTATTTTTTGTTTGCAAAGGCAGATTCTTAGAATTCAGTAGGCTGTGAGCTTAAACAAGCGATTGGTCCCATTTTTCTGGTAAATTCCCCCATGTGTTTTTTGTTTTTTTTTAAAAAAAACAACAGCTTAATGTACAAAATGGCTTCCATGGATCTAATTATAATCATATAATTTAGCACATCAATATTTTTTAGGCGGGGTGGGTGGGGTATAAGAGTCCCACGAACGGTACTTTGACCTGTGCAAATCAGTTCCTTTTTGCAGATCTAAAACGTAAAACTTTAAGATTAAGTTAAAATCTATAATTGCAATAAGATATCTACAAAATTTATGTGAAAATAAAGATGTAAATAAACTCACCGCATAGGCCTGCAAGACATTTTTTTATTTGAGCTTGGGGTTCCGTCATTTTTTTTAATTTAAAATGTCTGCCAGCCACTGGTACCCTGTCGTAATCGTGATAATTTGAAACTTGGTGGAGGACTAACAATCGGAATATCGCTCGCCATTTCCGTAAACGTTCGAAATATTAGTATATTAATAGTTCACGGAAATGGCCGAGCGATGTTCCGATTGGGAGGACCAATTGAAAGCCAAACACGTCACATTCACGTGCACTCGATCGTTAATCCTGTAACCGTTATCAATGTGTGAGCACTGACGAGTTGTTGAATTCGGATCCCTGAGTTTAAATTTGGGGCCTTGACAGGGGTCACTATTTTACACCGAGTTATATAAGGAAAATGTTGTAGGCGCAATAGCAGCCTCATTTTTCGTTGAATCTCAATCAAAACTGCACTGCAGTTATTTTAACTGGTCCACAATATCTCGGAGGAAAAACAAACATTTTCTCTGAAAGTTTTTGCTCCCCCCCTCCTCTCCTCCACCCCTCCTTCTTCTACTTTACATATTGAATCTTAAGTAACTTTCACAGCAGTTATATAACCACAAGTTTATCAGGCAAGTTAATGAAGCAGAATGCCCCCTCGCTACATGGCTCATAAGCACATTTTAACTGAAAATACGTTTTCTGAAAGTCCAAGACCCAAGATATTATATTACATATGTAGTATTGCCTGGTGGTCCTCTGAAAGCTTTGTGGAAACCGGGTCTTTGGGATCAAATCTACGGCCGTCACTCGGGTCACCGCCAGTGTTTTGTAAGCACAATTTAAGCTGAACTTTAAAAAAAGATTTCCTCTGAAAACTAATGTTCATCTGTTTATTTGTTAAAAGTAGAGCGATACATGTCCTCTTGTTTATTCAGAGTTGGTTCCTCCAACAAATGTTAAGAATATGCCAATGTCCAATGTTTAATTAACTCGTCACACTAAGTATTGTATTAAACAAAGTATTAAAAGTACTGAAATACTATAACTAAATTATTTGAAACTTTGCGTTTGTAACCCGTACATTTGTTGGCATCTCAGTTGCTCGAACTCTGAATGCCTGCTCTTTTTGAAAAAAAAAACAACAACAAAAGCATAAGTGTTTTTTTCTATTTAGCGTCGCAATACCAATTACCTTTCACCGCTAAGGTCGTAGGTTCCAGGGGCCCGAAACTAACCTTTGTAAGTCTTAAATAAATTGTGACACATAGGAACGTTTCATTTGCGCAGTATTTTTGAATTTCTTTTAAAAAAGAATACTTTACAGGGCTTACAGACATTCAAAAAAAGGATGTAAGCGAAACATCTAATGAAATTCCCGATTGATAACTTCAAATTTTACACTAAGAATTTCGTAAACTTACAAACGTTAGTGAAACGGGCACCTGGGGCGTACGCCGTAGACACGAATTTGATATTGACGCGACTAAATATCTAGCAAAACTTGTACTCCATTCTTTAATCTTGATTCGTTCGTTGAAGGAAAATTTTACCAACCTGTATATATTTGTATGTATGTACTCATGTTTATCAAGGAAAACTTAACCAACCTGTATATATCTGTATGCATGTACTCATGTTTATCAAGGAAAACTTCACCAACCTGTATATATCTGTATGTATGTACTCATGTTTATCAAGGAAAACTACACCAACCTGTATATATCTGTATGCATGTACTTATGTTTATCAAGGAAAACTTCACCAACCTGTATATATCTGTATGTATGTACTCATGTTTATCAAGGAAAACTTCACCAACATATATATATCTGTATGCATGTACTTATGTTTATCAAGGAAAACTTCACCAACCTGTATATATATATGTATGTATGTACTCATGTTTATCAAGGAAAACTTCACCAACCTGTATATATCTGTATGTATGTACTCATGTTTATCAAGGAAAACTTCACCAACCTGTATATATCTGTATGCATGTACTTATGTTTATCAAGGAAAACTTCACCAACCTGTATATATATATGTATGTATGTACTCATGTTTATCAAGGAAAACTCACCAACCTGTATATATATGTATGTATGTACTCATGTTTATCAAGGAAAACTTCACCAACCTGTATATATATGTATGTACTTATGTTTATCAAGGAAAACTTCACCAACCTGTATATATCTGTATATATGTACTAATGTTTATCAAGGACATATAGAAGTAAAATGTGGTATTTTTCTCTGGTTTCAACAATGGTTATTTGATGCCAAATTTTTGCACCAGGAGCGTCAATTACCACTATCCCGGTTCTAACAAAGCCAATAATCAATTACATCGAATATAGATAAAGGGCAGTAACTCAAGTAATAGTGAGTCTAAAAATAGTAAGAGTTGTTTGTCTTTTGATACATTGTCATATTTGTATTTTTTTCTATATAACAAAAGGGGCAACGTGCTTTGATATCTACTAGAATCAGCCTATATTTTCGTTCGTTTTAAATAGCCCATACTCCTCTATCCGGCCGGCCGTTGTCGTTCATTTCTTTAAATGACGACTTCCCTAGTTAACCCGCTCATCAGATTTGATTGAATCAGACCAGTGACTAAATTGCATGGCTCTGGTCAAATATGCTGTTCCTTTCGGATTTGTGTTGTTGCTGTTGCGGCGGCTGCTGCTGCTGCTGTTGTTGCTGTTGCTGCTGCTGCTGCTGTTATTATTGTTGTTGTTGTTGTTTAGAAAATAACAATAATAATGATAATGATAATAATAATAATAATAATAATAATAATAATAATAATAATAATAATAATAGAAATAATAATAATAATAATAATAATAGTAGTAAAAATACGTTAATAGAAATACTAAAAGTAAATATTGCAATGTCTTTATCTGCTTTAAAAGAATAGTTAGTCTACAAAAAGTTGTAAGTGACAGTGACGTAGCTGCAAAACAATCAAAAAAATAATCAATACATTATAGTAATATATGGAACCTAAAAAGGGTCTCCTGTCAACTAACGGGTGAAGGTTCTAAATGCCACCCGCTAAACAACGTGTACATCACAGTGCTGTCCTGAATAAAATTAAAACATATTTTTTTCTGATAAAGCAGATCCAACCAAAAATTTCCATACACAAATCAAACAGTCAAATTGAACCCCTTATCACGTCTATCTGTTCCATATAACAAAGACACAAGCTATCAAGTTAGCGATCTTCATAATCTTATACAAGTTGATATCGGCATTTATCGAGCTGGCGAACAAAGCCGTTATCTTTAATGACATTTAAAGTTTGAATTTTGAATTTACCGTTATTGAACCACGGCAAGATACATGTGTGATTAGTAGATAGATAATATAAATTTAACATAATGAAATCAGGTCATCTTTTCCAGTGTGAATCACGCCGTGGATTGTCATTTAAATAAGTTAACGGATTAAGCAAGTAAGACTCTCTTCTCTCTCTCTCTCTCTTTCCTGACCAAATTGCACCTCTCCCTCCTAATTATTCTCTCTCTCTCTCTCTATCTCTCTCTCTCTCACTCTCTCTCTCTCTCTCTTTCTTTCTCTCCTTTCTCACCAGTTTATCTCTATATGCACCTCTCTCTCCTTTTCCCTCTTACTCTTCTCTTCTCTTCTCTTCTCTTCTCTTCTCTTCTCTTCTCTTCTCTTCTCTTCTCTTCTCTCCTCTCTCTGCTTCTCTCTCTCTTTTCTCACCACTGTATTCCCATATGCATATCTCCCTCCGTATCACCCTCTCTCTCTCTCTCTCTCCTTTCTCACCAATATATTTCTATATGCACCTCTTTCTCCTTTTCCCTCTTACTCTTCCTCTCTTCTCTTTTCTGCTCTCTCTTCTCTTCTCTTCTCTTCTCTTCTCTTCTCTTCTCTTCTCTTCTCTCTCTATCTCTTCTTTTCTCTTCTATTCTCTTCTCTTCTCTTCTCTTCTCTTCTCTTTCTCATTCTTTCTCTATCTCTCTCTCTCTGCTTCTCTTTCTCTTTTCTCACCACTGTATTCCTATATGCACATCGCCCTCCTTATCACTCTCTCTCTCTCTCTCTCTCTCTCTCTCTCTCTCTCTCTCTCTCTCTCTCTAGCAACTCGTTGGTAAATTTATATTAGGTTTGACAGAGTCTCGCATGTAGGTTTGCCAACTCGATACTTCAATAATAATATATGAGCCCTCATGTAAGATCCACTATTTATTTTCTATTTTAGAACCTGTCGTTATTAGGAACGTGAGAAAGTTGGCCCAGCTGAGTCACAAACACGACGTCCATGTGTTGAGTGAATAACTAGCGAATGTATTTACGAAACCAACCAAACAAGTACGTTTAAATATAGGCTATACAACTATCGAATGTATTGACGGAACCAGCTTAATACGTTTAAATGTATAGGGTGAACAACTAGCGAATGCATTGACGGAACCAGCTTAACACGTTTAAATGTATAGGGTGAACATCTAGCGAATGCATTGACAAAACCAGCCAACCACATTACACGTATAGGGTAAACAACTAGCGAATGTATTGATGGAACCCTCTAAATATGGTTAATATTTAAGGTGAGAACTATGTCATGCAGTGCTTGCAAATAAACAGACGGCAACGAATCACACGAATACAATGTTAAAACGAATGTAAGAAAAAACAAACAAACATATGTACAGTATAAGAAACACTAATCAAAATATTATTATCATGTTATCCATACATAAACGAACGCTGACTATTCTACAATAAAAGCAAATGGACAAAGCGAGTTACGTCACCACCAAAACCAGTTGTACGAAATAAAGAAGTTTTGAATACCAAAGATAGATGATAGTGCACATACAACTGAAATTGGAATCATGAAACTTTTACAGATAAATATACCACAGCATCTACGAACCCCATGCATAAAATTTCAGTTTATTTCATAAGCTGAACCATAACAGTGTAAAAATACCCGAATATATACTACAATATATGGAGAAATACTTCAATGCTCACACACACAGTCGAGGAAATTCGAGGGAATTAACAGATAAGACGTTGATTCCGTATCGATTAATATAATCGAGCCACGTACGGACGCTTAAAATTGACTCATTTCGATATAATTAATGTTTTTTTCATAGAAGACAATGTCAAATATATCATTGGACCATGGAAGCCTTCTTTGGGATATTAACAATGAAAAAGCGAAACTATTCATCCCTGCAATGTTATATGTCGGCATTTTAATGCTGATCGGCATAATGGGTAATTTCATGGTGTTGTATTTCTACGGATTTAAGTCAAAGACCTCACCATCAACTAGCTTTATTCTAGCACTGTCGGTATTTGATCTAGTTTCCTGCTTCATTGGTATGCCAATGGAAATTGCAGACCTTCGCTATTTCTTTAACTTTGAGAGCACAGCTGCGTGCAAGATTTTACGCTTTATTACACATTTTGCGTCAATTTCCTCCGGTTTGACATTAGTTGTCATCGCGATTGACCGATACAGGCGGATATGTAAACCATTTGAAAGACAAATGAAAGCAAGTCACGTGAAGGTATTGTGTACCGCAATTGGTGGGATTTCTTTGCTGTTTTCTTGGCCGGCGATACTCTTCAATAACGTCGTTGAGGTCAATGTGAAAAACGCGTATAATGTTGACCTTAAAGGTCACGATTGCACTACTACAAAAGAAGATACTCTAAAACCGTATATGTTTGCCTTTAATTCTGTATATGCAGTCGCCTTTGTTATGATTACTATCACATTGGCCATTCTATATACTTTTATAGGACAGCAACTATTTCGCCACAAGAAATTCCGATTCTACGTTGCAAGAAAGGCAACAAAGACAAGACGAATAAACGTAAGTGCTTTATCCGAGGCGTCTTCAGACGAGAGTTTATTAGGCCCGCGGCAGCCGACAAACGCCGTATTTGATGACCCGCCTGATGCTTCAGGTTCTGTGGTTGATCTCAGAGAATTTGTGACACGTGGTATGCCGGAAGTAGAACACGATAGACCCACTTCCGGATACACTGCGGTGACAGGTACTACCGGTATAACCGGTTTGACCGATCTTAGCGGTAAAACTAAACGCGGCGTACAAAGCATAAAATCGGTGACGATTTGTGACCCATCTCAAAATCAAGTATTTGCCATTGAAGCAAGAGAACATATTGCTCGTCCCGAAAGCGGGAAAAGTGACTCCACGTGGGCAAGCTACAAACAAAGACCTGGGAGCGGAAGTAGTTTTGCTACTTTTTCAAGTCGACCTTCAAGTGCTGCACTTTCTTATTTCAGTGATGTGTCGAAACCCAAAGTACGACCTCAGATTAAGTTCAAAGACGATTATAACAAAATGCCAACACTACGCTATGTGTTTACTCAAGGAGAGAGCCCACCAATAAGACTTAATGAAGATATCGAAAAGGAAACTCAGGCACATGTAGAAGATGGTTTAACACACACAAAAGACGAAGTTGGAGCAACGTGTAAAGATATAGATGTAAACGAGGAAACTGATAATGGAAGTTATGAATTAAAACAATTAGATGAGGTGCTAGATTCTGAGGAAACAGTTCAAATACACAATGAAGAAACTGACGTTCTATATCAAACGCATACCGTCGATACAGGAAAACAGCAGTTCCACGACTTAAAAGAAGATGTGGAAAATACAAATACAAAATTTAAGCAAATAAGTGATGAAGATATGGAAATTCAACACATAAGTTCATTTCGTGATGAACCAGGTAGCAGTTTAGAACAATCAAACGAATCACCGGTTCAACAAACCGAGCCAAAAGAGCAAGACGCCGTGATTAAGAGAAGAGATGACGACAATATAAGACCATGTAGCGGAAGCAGTGAAGGTTCCAAAATGTCAAAAGTGTCTATAGATTCTAGGTCATCCAGGTCGAATGTGGTGACACCAGCCAGCAATGTCACTATGGCATCAAGCATAGCATCACGTGCTAGCACGGTCAAAAGATTCAAGCGCTTTCTCGGTGGACAGTTTGGTAGCGGGAAAATGAACACCGACACGGATAATGTGAAGGAACTCCGAATGAAAATGCTCGATATAAACACGATAAAGTACACGATGGTTATGTTGATAATCACAATAGTGTTCGTACTGAGTTTCCTCCCGTATTTATCGCTGGTCGTTTGGAGGTATTACAACGACGACCATGAAGCTAACATCTTGAATAATGCAGAACTTGTCACATTTCAAATTGGCATTCGTTCTATTTTCATCAATAGTGCCTTGAACCCTATCATCTATGGCGGTTTCAATTCTAAATTTAGAGCGTTCTTTTATAGTACTTTTTGCGCATGCTGTATTACCAAGAGGAAGCGGACGGTCAGAAGTAGAAATCCACGTGACCATTCTGATAGCACATCGGGTACTTAGCGAGTACACGTGACCTATCACATGACCAACAAGTGCAGACACGTGGCATACCGCATGACCATAAACCATCACTGTTGCAAACCTATATGTTAATTTGTCAACATTTTCATACTGCACCATTATTTGAGAGTGAAAAGTATACAATTACAAACTTCGAGCACTCTGATTCACGGTCAAGGAACTCTGTCACAACGTAGAGTAATTCGCGTCGACAGTTTGTCACAGATTCACGTCGACAGTAGAACTGTTTTTGTAAATTTTGACACAGTTTCTAGTCGATAGCGGGGACATCACCATGGATTTTTTGAATATGTTAAATATATCCAAACATATGAAGTACATTTTTACACTCGGGTGAATTTTATGTATTATTAGTAAAATGCGACCAAACTGAACATATGATTGTGACTATTTCTTCAAGTTTGAAAGCAATTTAATTGCATTTCTCTGTCATTGGAGCTTTTTTAATATATGTTAATAACTGACTCAACTATACATCAAATCACAACCAGCATGATAAATAATAAATGTAGTCACTTTTATTGCTAAGTTTTGGTAAGGCCAGAACACGCATTTATCCGTTTATATAAATTTCTAATTTTTATAATGTCACAGGTTTGTGACGACAGGGTAACGGAGGTGTGTCGATCCTTATTTCAATGTCACGGATTCAGTATCTACAGTTTTAACAGTGTAGAATAGTGCAACCCTATGCAAATACTGCCATTTACACTTCAGGGGTTGTATTCACCAACCATTCTTGAGAATATTCTTAGGCTTGAGTTTGAAAATCCAAATTTAAACCTTAGAAATGTAGTTTACCATGACATATAGAATCATTGTGATTGTTTATTTGACTATATATATTAGGTGTCCCTACACAGGCCCGTAGCTACTCTGAGACCCTGTTTTTCGGGCTAGGTATGAGCAAAATTGAGGCACTATATTTAATATCCTTGTTACATTTTAAAACTAAATAAATTATGATACTTAGCTGAAGTATTGGTCAGGCAGCACATGATGCCTCAATTTATTTTGCTAGGGATGGAAAACTTTGATTTTATTATTGCTGCTGTTTTGACCCAACATATTCTAGACTACACTAGACCATTGTCTGTAAGCTTGCAATCAAAAGACTGTGATTGACTACAAGCCCACACTGAAGCTAGAAATTAGTCAGTACTTTTGAAAAGCTTCGTTCTGAAAGCACGTGGGGTTTATTATACCAACGTGCCGACAGTATTGCATCCTCACTGGACATTATCCCATATAAACCACGAGAATACAATACCATCGTGCGCATGCTGGCAATTCTGAGGCTGTTACTGACTACTTCCAAATAAATTAATTTTACCCGTTTCTAGATCATATTTTACAACTCATTTAATTTAATCAAAGGTTTTCCGAAATACATGATGTTCTGAACGGGTGTTTGTTACTACCAGGTAACATAAGTAACTAACACCAGAAATTGGATTTTTTTTCTCTCTTAAGAAATGTCTATTACAAGTAATTTCGACAAGAACTGGATCGTTGGAAAAATGCAGTATCTTATGATGATATACCAACAAGTATTATAGGCGTTTTAGATAAGTGCAGTTATGAACCATGTTATATATATATATATATATATATGTACTTACACAGAAACTTGATCTTATGATAGTCATAACTGCATCTTTGTATTTTTATAAATGAACAACTTGGGCCCTTAAATAGGATATAACATGTAAGATCTAAACATAGGGTCTTAAGTATGCTCCACCTTTGTTCATCGCTGTTCCCTCTTCATTCTGAAGAGTTTGTTGCTATTTGTTTTCCTGATGGTGCTTGAAGCCAAATTAGTCAGACGTGTTCATGCACTTTTTGAAAAATAAATAAAACAAGAGCTGTCGGACTATTTCGATGCTGTTCTAAAACAACAGCCTTTTCAGGAAATAAGTACCAAATGGAAGACAAGTAAAACTCAGGGGTGGTAAAATTAAACTATAATAATAGCTTATCTATTAAAAATAAATTAGCAAAATAATCCATCAACACGTTTTATTTTCATTATCAACAATTACGTTTTTCTGAAAACAACAAAGTGAATGACTGGCTCATATTGCCTTAATATCAATTAATTCAGCATAACATATAGCCCTATGCACTTACTTCACCTCAGAGGGCAATATATCGGTTTCAGTTCATCTAAATGGATCTATAGTTGAAATAATTTTGTAACAGCATGCACAGTTTATCACAGCTAGATACCCTTTCATGAAAATGAAGAAAATAAATCCCTTTGGGCGTGCCAATTTTGCCCCCAGGGTCATGGTTTTGAACAAATTTATAAGAAGACCACAAACTGACCCTATTTGTCAAACATCTAAGATCAAGGCCTTGTACTACAAACTTTAACCTGCTAAAAACAAAATTTCTAAGTCTAAAAGGGAAATAATTCTGCCAAAATGCAATCAAGAGTTATGATTTTTGTCTCTATGAGTTTCTTAGTGGATGTTGAACACACCAGGTTTCATTCTTGTCCAATGATAGGATAATGAAATAGGTACCAAATCAAAAACTTTAACCTCTAAAAATCTCTTACCAAATTGTCTAAGTCCAAAAGAGCCATAACTCTGTAAAAATGCAACTCAGAGTTATGGTTCTTATCTCTGTACGTTCCATTGATGATACTGAGCACACATGTGAATTTTCATTCATATCGTATGAGGGTTGGCATATATATATTACCTTATAAAAAACTCTAACCTGAAAAATTAAGTAAAAAAAGAGCCATAACTCTTCCAAACTGCAATTTACAGTTATGGTTATTGTGTCTGTGAGTTCCATTGATGATGCTGAACACACATGTGAAGTTTCATTCATATCAAATGAGTGGTTGCATAAATATCTTACCTGATAAAAAAGATTTTTATGTATACTGGTCATACCTATTACTGCGAGTCTAAAACTTTGTCAACGATGTAAATAATGGCATCAATAATAGACAGTAATAAAGTTATAAAAAAAAAAAAGAAACCGAATCAGCTATTTTGAAACTACGTCATTGTATTTTAAGATGGAACCTATCATATTACGGGTGTTTGTAGTATGATAGTGGATTTATCTGTTACATAAACTAGAGAGTAAACTAGATATCAATATTAAGTGTGTTGTACTACTGTCTGTTCCGATAGCGTAGTGTTAACTGTTTGAACCCAAATGTCGCGAGTTCGAACCGTATCTATGTTGATTTTTTTTTTTTGCAATTGAATTTGCCATAGAAGTATCAGAGTGTACTGTTTTAATTTGTTTTTTAATTTTGTAAGTGTTGGTAGAAACTTCTTCTCTATATACATTGCCTGTATACAGCGTCTCACCACACCCAAGTCAAAATCATCTAAAACAATTCTGTCTGATCATGGCCTCCGAAGAGCCTCCGATGCCGGTGCCGACTTGCTGCTGCGGATTACATCTGACGTAATATGTACGTACATATGAATAAAACATTGTAAGTAAAATTCCTCCCCGAACGATGATTTTAACAAAAAATCGTTGCATTTTATTAATTATGTAGTTGTTTTAACGGACCGTTGATATTATATATCAAGACACTCTGATGATATCATGACAAATTAAATTGGAAAAAAAATCAACATAGATACGTTTTGAACTCGCGACATTTAGGTTGACAGTTCAAACTGTTACCGCTACGCTATCGGAACAGACAGTAGTACAACACACTTGATATTGATATCTAGTTTACTTTATAGTTTAAGTAACAGATAAATCCGCTATCATACTACAAACACCCGTAATATGGTAGGTTCCATTTAAAAAAAGAATGACGTAGTTTCAATTTATACTTAAGCGTACTGAGTAATAAACAGTTGCCGGTACGAAATGTAAACAAATGCCGCCGCTAACGGATGTTGGAGCTTTGCGCATGTCATAGATATTGTTATTATACGGGCATTCGTGGTAATAGGTATATCGCGGTATTAGGTATACAAAGTATATATATAATATTTCAAATGAACATCAAACACACAATTACAAGATTTGTGTTTATATTTTTGTGCGTTGGGTGGGTGTTGTCGGTCAAAGTTACGATAAAGTAATTGACTTTTCACATATGTAGATGTTGTGAACGACTGTATTTATTTTAAATCAAACAGTGCGCTATACATGCGGTTGCACGAGTGACCGGAATATGTTCTGCCGTTGTGTGCACACGTCACATGCCTACTGTAATTCCGCTACTGGTTGCGGTGACCTTACACTGTTTACACGAATATATATACTGTTCTTGCTACGGTTTTGGAACATGCCTCATTTCATTTTTTGTCCAAAAGCACATGTATAAGTTAGAAATTATTTGGCTAGTAGAAAATTCCATGTACATCTAACCGGCTTAGTTGTTGATCTGTAACGATTTCATCGGCTTAGGAAAGAGGTCAACATCTACTGACGGTCATGACATTCTATGTAAAATGGAATGATCTATTTTGAAAAATCTGATCGATTTTATTGACTGAAAAATAGGACATGTTATCAATGATAGGCGTACATCCAGATCACATCTTCGACAGAATATATGTCTAGTCCTGCCATTAGTGTCGACTAGAAGCTGTGACCCTGTAGGGAAGAATCCGTGACATTTAAATCATCATCGACACAAAGCTGTGACACATGGCGCTTTTTTTCAAACGGTATTTCTCACTTAGTATAAGTAAAATGTCAATTAATTATAACCCTTTTTAAACAAAATTACTTATACAACAGTTGTCAACGGTATTCTGAACTGATTAATGTTTTTATTGACAATTTCACTTCTACTTTTGTTTTACATACATACTCAGCGAGGATTTGTTAATTCGTGTGTTTTAAACCCCTACTAATGCACGCAGGATCGATTGGAGCTTTGAAAATGCCAATTAATATTAGGTGAAAATCAATCATGTAAAAAAGTTTTAAATTTATAGCTGTGTCCAGTAAATAATCGACTATAGACATCAAAATATGACGTGTTTTCCCGCATCAGATCGACATGAATCTGTGACAAACTGTCGACACGAATCACTCCACATTGTGACAGAGTTCCCTGACCGTGTGATTGGACGGTGCGCCTGCGAAGTAATGACTAGTAAATTCAAATTAAAACAAATACACATGTCTTAACGTCGATTTTTATTGTTTGCTATTTCGATTATTTAGTCCGCATTTTATTATGAGAAATGTGTTATATGAACCCATATGGTCCAAAACTAACGTTCTATGGCGATGTACATGTATTTCGTGTTCGAGGGGTCAAATGTACTTTTGTCTAACGATCACTTACTTCTCATGACAGAGGTCGTGGTTGTGAGAAAGTTTGCCAGTTACCTACGGAAGGACGGTGTTTCCACTCGTATTCATTCTGAGGTATGTCCCACACACACCACCATTCATCAAACTGTACATGCCACACTTATATAACCTGTCATGTGTTAAAAAAAGCGTTAAAACAATTAAAATGCTCCGACTCGTGTCTTTATGTTTACGGCAACATGTTTACTACACCATGCGTTCGAATGCTGTCGCGTTTGTAAGAGAATAGTGTGGTTGAGATACCGTTATTTACATTGTCTCGTATTCTGATGTGACGATGGGGCAAAGGGCGAGGTTGGGTGTAGCCGTAAGCCAGGTTTAAGTTCCCCAGCAGAGGTCTTGCTACTGACCGTTTCAATATGGTGACCCCGTTGTCACTTCTCCTGTATGTACTGTAGGTATTATTATTCTGTATATTGATCCTGTTAATTATGCTGTTGTGACTGCTTACTTTGTGGCTGCTTACTTTGTGGCTGTGTACTTTGTGGATGTGTACTTTGTGGATGTGCACTTTGTGGCTGTATATGTTATGAATATGCACTTTGTGAATGTGTACTTTGTGGCTGTGAACTTTGTGGCTGTGAACTTTGTGGTTGTGTACTTTGTTGCTGTGTACATTGTGGCTGTGTACTTTGTGACTGCTTACTTTGTGGCGGTGTACTTTTTGGCTGTATATGTTATGAATATGTACTTTGTGGTTATGTACTTTATGAATGTACTTTGTGGTTGTGTAATTTGTGAATGTGTTCTTTGTGGCTGTGTACTTTATGAATATGTACTTTGCGGTTGTGTATTTTGTGAATGTGTACTTTGTTTCTGTTCTTTGTGGCTATGCACTCTATGACTGTGAATATGTACTTTATGACTGTGTACTTTGCGACTGTGTGCTTTGTGGTTGTGTACATTGTGTCTATGCACTGTGTGGCTATGTACTGTGTGACTGTGTTATTTGTGGCTGTGTACAGTGTGTCTGTATACTATGAACTTTGTTGTTGTGTATTTTGTGAATATGCACTTTGTGAATGTGTACCTTGTGGTTATGTAATTTGTGACTGTGTACCTTGTGGCTGTGTACATTGTGGCTGTGCACTGTGTGCCTGTGTACTTTGTGGCTGTGTACTTTGTGGTGTGTCTACTTTGTGGTTGTCTACTTTGTGATTGTGTACATTGTGGCTGTGCACTGTGTGCCTGTGTACTTTGTGGCTGTG